>LQNK01002700.1:419602-485112 GCA_001586405.1 Phoebis sennae | reverse complement strand
AAAAAACCGCATCAAAATCCGTTGCGTAGTTTTAAAGATTTGAGCGTTCATAGGGACATACAACATGACACATGACAGAAAAAGCGACTTTGTTTTATACTATGTAGTGAGTAGTGATGTAGTAAGCAGTTCCAGATACAACCCTAATCAAACATTTATTGATGTAGTTACATATATAGGTATGCACATGTTAGATTATGGAGACATGTTCTGTTAATCTTTCCGCACTTATAGTATTTGACTCATATCAAATATATTTTAAGAAAATAAAGCATAGGTGTCATGAATTATCCAATTTCTAGTATTGTTCTTTGAAAGTGAATTAATTACTATTTACTGTATAGGTACAAAGTATTAAAATTCTTTACTAATTCTTTACTTTATGATATAAGATGTAAATAAGAACTTCGTAGTTTTTATTAAAGTCTCTACAAAGGCGGTTAATTACGGTGTAATAATACAAGAGTCAAAAGTAAGATCCGCAATGCGGGGGCATCTCTTGTTACGGGTTATATCACCGAAGATTTCTCTCATATAAGATGATTATTTAAATTTTTTTACCATACTCTGTATGGTAATTTCATACGTTTTATAGAAATTGTCATAAATGAAAAGAGTCTTTATGTAATATAGTCTATATATTAATTTCGTTTGTATAGGTTTTACATGTTTTAGAATAGAGAAGCGACGTCTAGAATTGAGAGGCAAGTAGCGCAGTAATTTTACTTTTCATGTTATGAATATTACCTACTATTATTTATTACAATTTTGCGGGGATAGGGGGGGGGGCGTTGGCTTTGTTCGATCTTCTAATAAAAAGCTTGTCATGATGTGGCAAGTATTGTTTTTTGATTTTTCAAGGTAATTTGCTAAAGCGTCTGTATCAAATATGATGTATTAGTTATTTATGAAAACGCAAATAAGACTCGTAAATATATTTAACTAGCAACATATCTATAACGTAAGGTTGCAGTAATAAGATAAGGTAAGTGCTTCCTTATATTGGTACTCTGCGTATTTACTGGATACATAATAAAATTCTCGTTTCAGTAGCAGTAGGTACATTTCCCTTTCAAATGTTGGCAGAATATTAAAGTTCCCTACGCTTCTAACCACGAGCTCGGTTTCTGTTTACAGAGACCGGTACAATCAAGTTCTTTGAAATGGTATTATGTAATGGCAAGACCATAAAAAAGTTATTTTTATTTTATATCACTATAAGTTAGAAGTCAACACGCAGTCTGCGTTTTAATTTCAATTGCATATTTAAATAGATTACCTATTAGATAATATATAAGTAGAAGAAAAAAAATCTACGCAGATTTGAAAAATTTGAACTGTACAAAATTTTCAGCGTTTAATTAATAATTATTATTGCTTTTTAATATTATGACTTTTCATCAAAAATCTTCGAGATTTTGTCTTTATGACTACCTAAAATAAAAAACAATATCTGCAAGAACAATAACTAAAAACAATGTTTTTCGTTTGCACACAAAAAGTATTAATCGTACTTTAATGTTATTTTAATGAGCCTTAATACTGTTTAAAACTTCATCGCGAACAAATATTTGCGTATATTTCCATGATATTTCATTAGCATTCCTATTGAAAACAAAATCATTTTCGTTGAAATAGCACAAGGCTTGCTATGATTGCTGCGTCAATGCGGTAAGGGCACAAAGTTAAAAATAATAGTAGTAACAAGATGAGACTGAACATATTATTTTAAACATACCTATTGTAATAAACAGTTGGAAGAGAAATCTACAGCGGCAGGACTGGAGAGTTCAAATGATTTGCTAGAAACTCCTTTCATAAGGAATATACCTGTCTATCTGTACATATAGTACGGTTAAGAAGAACATGTCTTTTTAAAGACAGCATACACCTACATGACAATAACCTCGTTTTTTTAAAAAGTCAGTTTAAAAATAAAATTACGCTATGAGAGTGAGTGTTACAAGTATTATTGTTTGTTGGGGTAACAAGTGATGTGCAGTGGAGAGCTAAACTGGGTCGGAACCTCAGCTGGCGTTCGGTTAGCAAATCCTACTACGTAGAATATATTATTTTTACTGATGTTAAGATTGTCCAAAGTTGAAATCGGTTTATTCCGATAAATGAAGACCCAAGTTTAGTTTTAATAAAAATATTAGGGATTTTAATCGTATTCATATTGTATCTGTAATAAACATTTGGACATTCATATTTGTGTGTTAATCACGCCGCAATTTGCGATCAGAAAATCAGTAGTTACCTTCGATTTATATTATAACTTTCTATAACAAGCATATGTGCAAGCGGAACATTTAATTCTTATAGGTTTAAATTTGAGGGAGTAAATAAAAGAGTCATATGATATGTATTTTATATTTTGTTCCATTGAGACAAAATGTCGACATTCATTGTTTACTAGTTTACTACACATGTAAAGTAATAAAAATGTATTCATACTGCTAATACACAACACCGAGTGATAATTATATTATTGGAGAATTGTTTGGGTAAAATGTGGCTTCTGGAACTATTCTAGCGCGGTTAGATATTTCTTACATAAAGAAAGTGGCGATTGTCGTGTTAGTTAATTGAGTGTATGCTTATTAAAATTACGTCGTGGTAGCCGCTATGCACTATATTATAGGAACACTATATTATAGTTTTTGAGAAACTCTGCAATCTTTTGATATTTAATATAGAATAATATTTTTAAATAGCTTACACGGTTTCTACTCACTGCTTGTTTTAATTCGGTATAGGCCGACAGTTTCGGAGGTCCTTCATCACTACTATTTTTAACTATTTAAAATTATACAATGGCTCACTTATCGTTAAACAATTATATAGAATAATATTAGCATGCTTTTTCAAAAATAAACTTAATTCATCCTGTTTTTGTATCTAATTTACTTATATCATATCCATTTGCCTAAAATAGGTGTTCCGCTGTATATGCTACAAATTGAATAAATAATCTTTTTAATGACAAAGGACTTTTTATAAGTCCGAAATATTTTGCCACATGACACAATTTATGTAAATAAACAATCACCTGCGCCAGGGTAGTTTAATTTTGCTTATTCACTATATTTTTTAATATACATAAATCATCTAATGACATACAATATACATTTATAGTAAAGTTAAGATAAAAATTCTTAATATTTTTAAAGATAATGTACACATGCATTTTCGCTAATTAGACGTTATAGTCCATAACTAGGTAGGTAACTACAGATTGCACAAGTAAAATAACAACAAAGAACATCTAATACAATTAAATACTTTGTGAAATACATAAAAAATATAGTTTGAGATATTGCATACATCTACATAGCTTTACATTTTAAATGACTTATAATAAGTTCAATACATACTTATATTGTTATAGACACAGATAATGTTTAAATGCAAGATATACACACAAAGTTTTTAATATTACAACTATCAATGTGGATCAGCAGGGCTATTGCGTATCTTCGTTGACGACTGAAAGTGTGGATCACTTTGCAAAGTGACCAACAATCAATTGTCAAACTACCGTTTTCGTATGCCAATACGTTTATAGCCATATAAACAGTGTCCAACAAAAATGACGTCATGGCTTCCGATAAATTTGATCAACACCGTAACACATTTTGAAAGATGTTTTTGAATCGATAATTTGAACTTGGTTTCCCTACGACATACGTTGCTTTTAAATTAGAAGTATAATATCGATAAAAATAGTGCTGTTCCAATGCAAACATCATAGGCACCGTTAAACACCGTACTATGATATCCACTCATGTCAATATGGGAAATCTGTTAATTTTTGTTGGCATCAAATTCCGATGCTCAATCAGAGATAGTTGTCAACGAAGATACGCAATAGTCCTGCTGTTAAGGTCAAGTAAGACAAGATCATTATTAAACATTAATATAATAGGTCATCTTTAATTAAAAACACTGATAAATGCATTAAGGTTACTCAATCCATGCCTGAATTTACCTCTGCTCCTGAACTTACCTTAGTATAATATACAATCAATACTTAAAATATCGAGTTAATAACAAATAATATTTGGGACATTTAACATATACTTAAAACTAAAATGCCTTTATTTAAATTAGATAGATACGAGGTTCAAGAAAGATCATGGATGTATAAACTATTTATTTACATTGGAAACGGCTTAGTCAGAGTTAATTTAAACACTTCAATAAATGGACTATTATCCAGATCATAATGCTCTGCATTCAACATAGTAGCAGATATATGAGGCTTCTGGGATTTTAACCTGGCTTTATTAAATATTTGCATTTGAATTCTCTTCTTGTTGTCACTTATTGGTGCATATGTGTGAAAACAATACAGAAATGCACATTTTTGAAACATGACTAGAGGATCTACCATTTCATAAGTATTGTGTGAAATATCAATTAGGTGTACATTTTCTAAATTTCCACACTGACTTAAAGTTGAAACCATAAATTTAAAGTCCATATCTTTTGTTACTAGTCTTAAGTTCTTTATAGATTTACTTAATGGGATAGATCGGCCTATTGACTTCACATGTGACGATGTTGCAGTCTCAATATCAAATGTCTCTAGTTTATTGCAACATCTAAATAGTATGTTGAAGAATTCCCCGCTGTACTGAACATTTCCTTTCATGTTCAAGAAAGTCAATTTTGTTAAATAATTAAATGATGGCGATATTGTTCGGGGATTTATTTTGGGCCCAAGGAAAAAAATGGATAGCTCTAACTCATCTTTATTTTTAAAAGCTTTATCATAATCAAGGAGAATGTTTTGCTGACCAATTCGAGCTTTCTTGAATGACGGTTGATGGTTTGAGGATGGTTGAACACCACTGTTAGGATCACTGGGATCGGGAGGGCCGATACAAGCAATTTGATACCAATCATAATTCATAGGGACTGGTTCATCATTTGAAGCTTGAAAACAGTATGGAATATATGGCCGAAGGGATACCAGCAAACGTTTGAAAAATTTATCATCAAAAACTGTTTTACTTTTTTTCCAAAAAAGGAAAAAAGCATTGTGTACAGTACTTCGTTTATATTCACGTAGGGACCTGGCCTCTATATTGAAATGCTTACCAAAGAAGTCCACAAACAGAGGAGAACAGAATATTTCAAAATAATCTGTGGTTAATGGTGATGGTTTAAGTATAAATATACATTCACAACTCTCTAGATTATCCTCACTTAGGAAAGGTGATCCAACCAAAAAGTTTGTGAATGCATATCTCCAAGAAATGAAACTAAAATATACATAAAATTTATCAAAACTAATATTCATAGTTCCAGAAGTGATATTAGAGTAAGATATTTTAGAATCATGTAATACAGTGTACTGCAAATGTAAATCTTTGGCCTTGCTTAAAAGAAAGGCTGCTATATGACTGTATATCAGATTTGTTTGAGATCCAATGAAATGTACACTTTTAAAGTCTTTAAACATTTCTTGACACCGTATCATCATGCTTGATGGAAGCTGTGGTGATATATTTTTATGAAATATAAAGTTTATTGTAACGTCTTTTATTGTTGGACAATTCTGATATACATCTAAAAAATCGAAAATAGTTATATTTGTATATCCCACATCAATAGTATGCAAGTTTTTTAATCTCCTGGCAGCTGGTACTAATAGTGTTTTAGTCAAATTGGCCGCAGCAGACAAATTTAGTTCTTGGATTGAGTATGATATATTTTTCATGAAATCGGTATTCAGTATATGACCTGAAGACAATATACTAAAAGACATATTACATTTTTTCACCAATCCAAACGTACATATTATATTCCTTGTTCGAGTGCAAGTGTGGTAAAGATTATACTGCGATGGTTGATCTAATTCTCTAAAGATTTTTATCAGAACTTCTTCTGGCAAATCTACTAAGGTAAACATTTTGAAAGCACTTATATACACAGTTCTTATTTAAATGAACCTTACTATTGGATATTAACACTTCATATTTCACTTTAAACAAAATACTTCATATTGTACGTGATATTTATCATAAGGAAATGTTAAAAAATATTAGAAACTACATAAAAACACAGTGCAAATTGCAATTTTCAATCACCATTATTGACAAATGTAAGTTGACATTTGACACATGACAGTGACATGGGCTTAGTATTGATTTTTGTACTATGTCCGTTTATATTTATGTTCAGTTTAAGTTCGTTCATTTACGTGTTACGTCCGTTGATGCATCCGCTCGGTTGTTGTCGTACAGATCAAAGAATTTCATTGCGCAGAAAGGCTGTCTACACATACGCATAAGTTTTATTGAAGTTGCCAATTTATTCGTGGATACAATTTTACATTTTAACTATACTTTTAATTGTTTAACCCATTGATATAGGGTCAACTATAAGTATTAATGGTTTCAACATTTTACATTTGCATATTATAGATGAATTCTCCTTGATAAAAATGGCAAATATGAAAACTGAGGAAACACTCAAAAAGTATTAAGACCTTATGTATTTTATTTATTTTTATCATTTTCCCGGGTTGCCTGGAAGAGATCGCTTCCAGCGATAAGGCCGCCTTTTTATAAATGCTTTTATTGTATTGTTTTATCTATTTTTATTGTCCTCAATGCTTTTATAAATTAAGTGTTTAATAAATAAATAAATAATTATTTATGTAATTTGCTAGAGCGGCTACAGAATGTGGCCTCAATGTACATTATTAAATTAACGTTTTTCGAGAACGAGAAACTGAAGATTGACAGATTCGACACTTCGTGCGAATGCATCAGCGGATACGTCTGGCAACGTCGGGCGATGCGTTTCTTGATGTGTAGAGGTAGAGAACGTGTACTATCCGGGGGCACGGATGGATAATCTTGACACTGTTCTGCAAAATCCTACCAATCCTATTAATATCTTTGTTGTATGTGTAATCCTACTAAATACCAAAGTTTGTGAGGATGTATTGAGTATGTATGTATGTTTGTTGCTCTATCATGCAAAACCTACTGAACCGATTATAATGAAACTACATATATGTAAGGGTTCAGAATAACATATGCCACGGGATCAGGGGTTACTGATGATTAATTTAAAATGTATTTTATACAAAAAACTTTAAACTATGATTACTTTTACTAGTAACTCAATCAGATTTATGCGCCACCGAATTAAAAAGATAACGAAGGCTGATGAGGTAGGCGTTTTTCAAGTGAATATATAAATCATTTAAAAGTTACCAACATGTAAGGTTTCCAGGTGGAAGAAGCTATAACTCGTAATATCTAGTCTAAAAGATAACTTCGGATTTATTACAGATCTTCCTTTCCGATAAAAATACCTACTTAGAGATTAGAGATAATAAGCTGGTGACCAATTAGAGTGTTATATCATGAATCAATTATTATAACAATTATTTTTGGGGCGTCTAGACCAAGTTCCACGCAAATTTGCTTTGCCTTTGTTCATTAGCTCATGAGAAATTTAATTAAAAACAAATAGAGCACTAGCAAAATTGTGGTTATGACAAGAATATCATCACAATTATAATTATATTTACTATACAAATTGGACATACCCTAATCGATATACATTAGATTTGTCCAGCTAGATTCGATGCTTATCAGCTCATTGGTTTATTCTCATAATAGATGAGAGATATATAAAGACCTTTTGATAAATATTAATTACAATATTATTTTTTCATTAATTCCTTTTTCTTACATCCTATTTACTACCCTTCTTCTTCTAACTTATATAAATGTTAAGTTTTGTTCATGTGTATGCCGCAATTACTGAGCGGGTTTTGATGAAATTTCTTTAATAAAGGCTTTTAGGTGGATTAGGTTATTTTGATCTTTGATAATTCTAGTCTATAGACTTCGAATTTAACGCGAGCGAAGCCCTGTGCAGAAGCTTAACTTGAAATTTTAATGTCCGATTAAATTATTATATAGCAGAAATACTGTTCAGAAAAAGATAAATATGATCACGTATTTTAAATAGGAAAACTAATTTAAATCACAACAATAGATGTAAGGTAAAAATTATAATTAACTAAGGAAAATAAGGAAAAGTAAGGAACTCCTACTAAATGTATGTAATTAGACAATAAATAATTACACAACTGCATTTCAAGTTGAGTTTATTCAATATAAATGGGCCATTTAAGAATTAGCGACAGCGGGAATTATTTCCTCATAACTTCGGATACCTTCAAGGAACACTGACAACTTTAGACTTTCGTTATGGTCGTGCAATTCTGGCTGAGTATGACGCATTGGCGAAAATCCTATAGCAGGTATCCCAACCTTGCGTACGAAGCGAGAGTCCGTACCGCCAGGGAATGTACGAAGTTCGAATGGTATTTGCCTGAAAAGAAAACACAATTATAACGTAAAAATATGCAAGTCGAATACTATAACGCCGATATATTTTTTAAATTTTAATACTGATGAGGCATACGAAGTTTGTAGAGTTAGTATGTTTTAAGCTGTTTTTTCTTCTGATAAATATTTTTGGAAATTTAAGTAAGAATAAAATATCTTTTACTTACAGTTTTTCTACAGCCGTTTTGAATGCTATCCAGTATTTATTAGAAGCATCGACTGACGTAGGCGGAACATAGTCGTCCTTTTGGTTGAACTCGTATGTTACGTTAGCTCCTGCTTCCTTGCACCAATTCTTAATCTGCAAAATTTGCGTACGCTCTTATAAGCAATATAATTTTTAAGTTTAGGTAACTGTATATGTTTCATCGATTACATCAGCATATATAATATTACTACATTTTTCTCGTTTATTTCAATTATAAAAATAATGGTCGCCTAGAACATTACAAATGCTTGAGACACTAAGTAAATTAAAAAAAAGGATACAACTCTTACCATGTTTTCAAATTCAGTGAAGTCTACAGATAGAGCCAAACGAATATCGAAAGTTGCAGTCAGTTTTTCTGGTACAACATTGTCTTGTATTCCACCCTGGAAAGAAATAGAGGATTAATATTGAGAAAATTTGGACTTTTATATTCTTCATGCTTTTGCCATGTATTGTAATGACTATCGTTTAAATAGAGGCGTGTCGTAAGTGTCATTATTAATTTTGATTCAGAGTATAAACTCTGTATTGATCTTGATGGGTATTATTGCAGTTTTATAATAATTTTTGTAATTTTAATATTAACTTAGAATCTTTTAAGGGTACTTTCAAATATTGAAACGGTTTCTAATATCTTAGGTTTACAATTATATATACATAGAGATAGATGTAAAGTTTTTTACCTCAAGCATAGTCAAATTGATTGTTGTTACATCTCCAATAGTTAGCTGTGGGTTATCTTCTAATTTCTTGATAGATTCCCGACGTAAATCCATAAATTTGTCAATAATGTACCGAATCTGCGGGTTAAAATATAAGATTAAAGTCCCTGATGCCACTTTTAACTTTTATATGATAAAACTATATCATGCTATAAAAGACACATCAAATCATTTAGTAGCAATCAATAATTATAATAGCCAAGTTTCACTGAAATACAACGTCGAGACGAATGAAAGCCAAAAGCATTTAAATTTAAAATCGGTTCAGGAATTTATCGAAAATAATACTTCATCACGAATGTCGAGGTTAAAAAAGGGGTAAAACAAATGAGACAATTTAAGCGCGAAATAAATTTTCTCGACGGCTGTATTCCGCGGATTCGATAAACAACGTGAATACTATTTCCATTTCAAATCTCGTTACGTTTTCATTTTTCGATTTGTTGATATGATGCTTCTATTACCATAGTTTTCAATATGGTTGAATCTGGGTTGTGCTTTGTTATAATTTACAAGTAGGCAGGTATAATCAATTCTGTCTTAAAGAGTAGATAGGTATAATATAATATAATATTTTTAAGATTTACAATTTTAACAAAACGAAATAAGAAAGATCAACTTATATTTTATCTATTCAATGTAACGATAAGAAAGATTTATTTTAATTTAAAAAGCGTTTAAGAGAAATAATTATTAACATTGAAAGCTATGTCTTAATAAAATGCCGTAAGTTAACGTTGCATTAAAATGATTTTCGCTTCGGGTACAAAATATTATTTCATTGCATGTTTGTATCAAATAGTCATAAAACTGAGGTAGTTGGGCCGGACCATTTAATTCAAGTATTAAATTTATTTAATCCTCTTTTCCACCCCGACGTGAGAAACCTTTCCGCCCGTTTGAAGACCACGACATTTTTAATTTATTTAATAGAGTAATTAATTTTATTTATAAAACAGAGACATCGCATAGGTACCTAGTAATAGTCTTGTCCGCCCCTGCGTTGCAGGATTGTAGAACAATTTTGAATAAAATTATTTTCGTGTACACACGCAATCAGAGAGGCAACTGTTAAAAAATATCATAAACAAAGGGTGGGGCTTGCCGGAATAAAGAACAATTTATTAATATTATGTCGCTATCATTTGATAATAAATTTATTGTATTTTGTTTTTGTTCGTAATGTCTTTTGGATGTATGTATTTACTAACTGTGATATCATCGACCCACTGTGTACACACCTACACGACTATTATAATAACCTTTTATAGAGATTCTTCGGACACATTACTGAAACCGCAAAACTTCAAATATTTATACAAAAAGTTCTGTTAAATATTTGAAAGACTCGAACGCACTGTTCTCTATGGAAATGCATAGATAATGTGATTAGGGAGTGTTCCGCCGTGGATAATCTGGCAGAACAAGGTTAATCGCGCATTCAATGGCCAGTCCTAACATTTGGCAGAACGCCAGTCTTTTGAATTTGTTACTACAGGTGTTCCGAAAAACCTACTATATTCAAGGCATTATACATATTAAAGCTATACGCTTTGATTTTTGACTGCTTGATACTTAATAAAATGCGCTAGGTAGCTTTTGGAGGCAAACCTGGTAACAATTTACTCAATTACTTTGTGTACATAAATTTAAATAAATCACAGACCCTTTATCCAAATAACTTAAATACCCAAATAAAATTCAATTCAATAAACGACAAAGCGACTTCTTTCAAACTGGAAAGTGAAAAGTCATGCAAAAAGGAGAAAACTACATGCCACAAAGTGCTCCTTTTCACAATAGAACCATTAAATAAAGATTCAAGATGTACTGAATGAAAGAATTCTGCACTTTTGCATTACTATCTACCTTTAATTTTAATGTAAAAAATAGTTGCCTGAAACACGAAATAGAGTATAAGAATTTTTTATATAATATTTCAAATAACCCACATTCGATTGCGACAAAATATTCCAGCAATTCGTTTGTTTTAGTGGCCATTTTAGGGTTAATTGGTGGAAATAAAGCCACATGGTTTCGCTGCTGAATAATGGGTTGGATTATTCATGAAACATTTCCTCGCGGTGTCGATTCAGCAAAGTATAATTCATCTGTGCGCTCTGACTTGCAATCTTGCGAACTGTCTTCAGGAAATTGATCAATTTAGCTATTTGACTAGAAGATCTGGTTCACAAGCGGAAAATGAATTCAATTCACGGCATAAATTTAACCATATCTCAAATAATATAATTTACAATTAGTAGGACAATTACGTGACAATATTCTCCTATCTTTGTCTCATCTTTGCTTTTATTATTCAGGTTACCGCAATAATTGCAAGAACAAAGTACTTAAAGTAACAAATTATTAAACAGTAGAATTAAAAGCGAAGCTTTAAACGTAGTTGTACAAAATAAATTAGTCTTACCTTCTCGCCACAATTATCCGGGAGCAGCAAAGAGCCGTGCCCTGATTTTCCCGGGCAAATCACTTTAACGTCTGTTGAATAAATGGTTTTTGCTTGAGTTGATGTAAGATAATTTATTTTTTAACATTTTGATATTATGATTAATATTAAAGTTTTTATTTATCAGGTGTACTAAATGTTTAATGGATTGAAATTAAATTAAGGTCAATAGTCAACACAACCTATTTTAACCTACGGGTTAAAATAGGTTAATACTTACTACTAATACTTCTAATACTAGTATTAGAAAGTAAATATCCATGATATAAATTTCTAGTAAAATTATTGTCCCTACTACATTATGATTTAATTTGTACGTAGGTATATTTATAAAGGATGATAAAAGATTCAATTCAATTTTATTAATTAATGGCAACGTTGTTGCATTGTTTCACAATTCTGCCAGTGTCCCGTTTGAAAGAAGATGCACATTCACAGCATTAAAGTAAGACATAGGTTTCATTAATTCGTTGTCAAAGCCGACTGCTAGCGGTAAACTATAAATGAGAATTGTCTAATACTTACGCCAAATAGACCTTTCCCCATTAAACACAATGTAATCACCAGTAGGGCTGGCAACACCCTCATCAAGTGCGAAGCCGACGTTTAACTTCTTGAAATGTTCCGTTTCCACAAACTTCGCCATTCCTTCGCCTCCACCGAGTTCCTCCTCTAATAAAGACAAAAAAATGTGCTCTATATTGTATTTATCTCTTATTAAGCAAAGAATGTATATTCTTATGGTAAACAGGCAAAGAAAAATGTGGGTCATCTTATAGTTATTTTTTAACAAACCTGGTACAAATGTCAAATGAATGGTTCTTTTAAGAGTTATTCCTTTGTTCTTCAGTCTTCGTATAGTTTCCAAATATTGTATTGCTACGGATTTCATGTCCTGAACACCTCGAGCGTACACAACCCCATCAACGATCTTGGCTTCGAAGGGCGGGTACGTCCAGCTTTTCTGTTGAATATGATGAGTTTTCAAAGCATTTATAATTTTTAATTGTATGATATAAGTTAGTTATTCGTAGCACTAGTTAGTTTAGTTAGTAGTACCATAGGTTTTGTCTGTATAGTCTATTTGTTTATAAAAATAATATTCTCTCATTGAAAGAAAGATGTATGCAATATAACAAGTATAATGAGGATTTTGTTGTGTTATTTTTTATTTGCAAAATATGCATATTTAAAGGCTATATTTATCTGCCATTTTGTTTTGAATAAAATATGAGTTCATGGGCCATAATTATTGTACCTCGAACACAGGAACAACATCCATATGTGAGTTCAGGAGTATGCTCGGTAGATTGGGTTCCTGACCTTCCCAGGTCATCACGAGGATTGGCCTATTTGGCATCACCTCGAAAACCTGCACAGGTAGCCCCAGACTGGCGGCTTGCCCTCGAAGATACGTGATGCATTCATCTAGAAATAAGTCACTAACATTATAATTTTTATTATAAAATCAGCGCGGCTTCGCTCCCAAAGCATAATTCTATATACATATGTATATAGCCTATGTTACTCGTGGATAATGTAGCTTTCAAATGGTGAAAGAAGTTTTGAGCCTATTTATTACAACCAACCGAACAAACAAACAAATATACAAACAAAGTTTTCCTCTTTATAATATTAGTGTAGATATATGTAAAAATTAATTAATAACTTCAAAATTGCCTATCCCTATAATTACAAAGAGTGTAAAATAATAGTTAGTATGCGTCTAAATTATATCTTAAAGTTTTTAATTTCTGTAGTTTAAAGTTTCAACAAACGTTAACAGTAAATTGTTAGATAACTCAAGAAACTTCGAAAATGCAATAAAATGAGCCAGCTTTATAATCGAAGAGCTGCAGCTTATGGTATGTTTTTCGTGTCTCCACAACAAGAACATTTCACTATAGCATTAGTATGTTAGCATTGCGTTATTGGCAACCCAATACTAATTTACCACATTAATGTGATAAACGCTAGGTATCAAATACATGCGGCTGCTATTGTAGTACTTACCGTAATTAATATTCGGGTGAACGCTTCTTATCCGCAGATAATCCTGCAGATTGCGCACCGCTGCCTCATTTATATCACTTTCCGACATTTTAGACCCTCCGAGAATATTCTCAAAAACTTACAATGAATATAAACAAGGTGTTTTTGCTTTTTATATTCAGTAATTTTCACAAGCGGGGAGGTAGAGGCCATTTGGCTATTACACTCCCGAATATTTTTTTACTTAACAATGCGTATTAAGATCATAACGCACTTCATCAATATTTTTCGTCGCAAATAATTGTATAAAAGATTTTGATTTTAATGTAAGGGTTAATTATAATATTTTACACGAAAACTATTTTTTTAATACTTATGTAGTGAATGTACTTCTCGATGCGTACTCTATGCAATTATTTATCATATTGTTGGGTAGGTACTCAATTTTGACCTTCTAGTCATTATTTTTTTCGTAATTCCTATATTTCATACATACTTATTGTCTCCGACTGGTTGAGGCTATATTAAGACTATCTATTCATTTTTGCTTTTTTGTACTATCGAAATAATTAAGAACTCCATTTCAATACTTAGATTTCACATTCTTGGGTTACTCAAATGGATTGTTGGGTAGATGTTATTTCGATTACATGTTGAAATTCAATTATAAAATTGTTTAAAAATTTCGAACTAAAGTAGCAGGTCAGGATGGCCGAGCGGTCTAAGGCGCTGCGTTCAGGTCGCAGTCCACTTCTGTGGGCGTGGGTTCGAATCCCACTTCTGACATAATGTACTCTTTTACTATTTTATTTAAATACAAAATATATATTATTAAATTGTTAAACAATTATTTGATACTTGTATGGTTTTATTTATATTAGAATGGTTTTTTACTAAAAAAGAGAGCATAATATATTTATATGTTGAACCTGATATTAAATTTTTCTATTAATTAATTCGATAAGATTTTTTATGGTTAGTAAAAACTAAAAATCGAAACAATAACTGTTATTAGTTATTACTATTATATATCTAGAGTACTGTAATAATGGAAGCTATGATTGTATCAAAATGATTATAAATTGAGTAAATAATATGGGCTATAACATAACATAATATTGGGTGATAGCCAATGTTACCACGTCTCCAAGAGCTATTTATGTGGCCCATACTTCGCTATCAATATACTATAATTGACATGTAACATCTGGGGTGTATATAAATATAACAAATAATATTAAAAGTATACATTGTGTAGTTGAACCTTGAGATATTATGGCAATACTCGACAAGTTCAAAAGTCTAACTATAACTTTTTGAATGTAAGATTTATGTAGGCGTCTTGCAAGACCGATTATACTTTTTAAATAATTCTTGCTTTTGAATTTTTCAAATTTGGATTTTATAATACCTATAATAAATAGGTATATCCTAAAAAGACTCTCTCGTCAGTCCATAAAAGTTTAATTCGAACTAAGTTTTATTTTTTATGAGTGTTGCAGTTTGTATTTCTAACCTGTCTCTACAGACAGGTTAGAAACACAGCACCTAATATTATCTTAAAATAAAAATAGGTTTAAAAAATATACATTTCATGAATTCTGGCGGTAATAAGTGTGGTTCGTATTTTCCCTTTATCATAAATTATGCAAAAAGATTAAAATAAATTTATAATTTCATTTGGTGTTACCAATGAACCTCGGTTCCCTTAACCTATTTGTTACTATTATTATCACTAACCACAACAACATCACTATTGATAAATAATTTCCTTTAAAAGTCGAAACCGCAATAGACATATTCTTTCCATTCGATAATTAATAGACCACAACGCAACGTAGGGTACTGATAAATTTGAAGTAGCCTTTTTATAAATTTAATCCAATCTAAATAGTCCAAAAATTTCGATCAAAGTTCTAAGTGAACCTTGGCAATTTTGATTTTATGACTTTAATTTACAGAACAAAATTGTAAAGAACAAAACATTTTGCACTAAAAATAAGTCTTTAATTTTTTTAATATGCCAATAGTTTTTTAGATAAACCATAAAAACTAAATAATGCACCCCCTTTTCCAAAATGGCGGGCATGGGACAAATGTTGTAACCCCGCAGACTTGGATTTAATTTCATACCAACCCCGCTTAATTGATAGCAATAAAAGATAATTTCGTCCTCTGATAAATGCAAGATAATCGTAAAAAATGTAACATTTCAATGGACTAACGAGATACATTTCCATTTGATTCATGCGCCGTCTACAGCAAATTCGCTGAAACGTTGGTTTTCAGGAGGCGTTTCGACATTCTAGAATTTCTCCAGAGGTGGCGCTTTACTTTGAACTATTTAAGGTCTGAATAGATTCACAATAAAGAACTCTTTATAGGTGGCGCTACAACGTAACTATATTTATTTGTTACTTCATTTTGAATATATATTTTTTTTACTTAATTGTATAATTTTATTAATTATATTTTCATTATATTATTAAGGTTTATTTCATTTTAAAATTTTAATCAGTGACTATTCGTGGCTTCGAAACAGCAGTGCGTTATGCCTAAGTACATAACAAATTCTCAGATAATCGACTCTATGTAAGCAAATGTTTATATTGCATTTAGTTCTATATTGTGAAAGGATCGAACCATTTCCCAAAAATCGTTTTCGCTTATCGTAGTGAATATTTTGATACCATTGGATGCGGCATTATTTTAGTTGTTATTTACATTAAATATAAGAGTAACAAGATGCGCTACGTTAAAGAAAGTTAGCTATTTGATCATATAATATAAGAGCGTATTCTGTTTTTTCTTCTTAGATTATATTTATCATGATACCAATAATTTAAAAATTGTGTATAAAGCATCACGGATCACACACAATCACATTATAATTGGATGGCTATTCCCGCAAAAAAATAGGGACTACTTTTAATTTCCATAGAATGCACTTCCAAATGTACTTCAGTTTCAATTCCTGACAGTTATTAAACTAGAGAATTTTGCCGGAAAAAATATTTCACTCCAAAACCATTGATAAATGATCTCATTAGAGGATGTTAAATGAATATGGGTAAATAAAACTTAAAACCCACACGTTATACGAAAACGCTAAAATTTGTTTTCTCTATGATTTATTTTTTAAGATATATCTAATAATAAATTCCACATCTTAATATTATTAAACATCTAATTATAAATAATTCAGTAGTAGCCAATTCAGCCTGATTTACGATTTAAAATTATTTAGCTATTTTAAAAGTTTTATTTACAAATCTTTTCTTGATACTTTATTCAATTCGGTTTGAGTAGAAGAAGGTAAATGCATCATAAAAGTGAAACAAAGTCGGATCTCGTATTTAAATAGAGCAAGGATTATTGGATAAGAGCCAGTCTTTATTCTTAATGTAAAAAACAGATGGAAATATTGCTTGGTATTATTGTTTAAGTACTTTCGCAGAGAACAACAAACATAACAGCTGTCCAATAGCTGTATTTTGTCTTTGAAATATTTGAAAAGATAAATGTTCAAAGTTTGTCATTTAAATGTAGATTATTCATTTTGTTCCTTTATTCCTGTAATAAAAACAATGTTGTCTATAATTATAATGACACGATATCATATTCTCGTTACATTATTTCCTATATTTTTTATTATCTAGTCAACACTTTGCTTAAGATATAAAAAAGTTTTATTTCTTCCTTTACAAAACCGTATCTTATATAAATAATTTTAACAAACATATGTATGGAGCTACGCAACAGATTTTGATGCGTTTTTTTTAATAGATAGAGTGATTCAGGAGGAAGGTTTATATGTATGATAACATCCATTAAATACTAATGTGATGTCGTTAATTTTTTTTTTCGCTTATATTACAAACACAGGCCCTACGAGATTTATCAAAAAATGTACTAATTTTTTATTTACAACGTTCACAGTTTTTCTGTAGTGTATTCAGTATCGCCCCGGCTTCGCACGGCCGCAATGCTGCCATACTAAAATATAATAAAATACCATACAAACATACCTTAATACTAATTTAAAAAATAAATATGTACATTGTGTAAAATTTTATTTTATTTTTGTTGTTACAAACAGATAAATAAACAAGGTGCAAGCCGAGGTCGGTGTTCGGATATATGATCTTTATGTAGTACTTACTGATTATATACATTAAAAAGTAAATAAAAAATATTTTTTAATAAGTAGATAATTGGTTACAGAAAAAACATAGGTACCTACCAGAACTCAGATGAAAAATTAATGTTGACTTATTTAATGTAGTGTTATTTACAGTATCGTATAAAATTTGAAATAATATCTATTTACAATATAATGTTCAACTCTTTATTAGTATGGGTTATACATCCTTGCAAAACAAAAAAATAATAGACCAGAAAAACAGATGGCATATAAAAAATTAAACTTTCTGCTTAAATGAAATAACCAAGTGTTTATTTTATTTTCCGCTCTAAAAACAAAAGTTTTTATTCGTTTAAACTTTTAAAAGTATATTTTTATATTCTTTTTCTTCTGCGCAGAGGTGGCTTAGCGGATAAAGGCCTTGACTGAATGCATAGCCGAGATCAAAGTTTCAAAGCTGGAATGTATAAAGTTTAGATTGGTGGTTTTTAATCTATGGAATTTTAATATTCGCACCGGTCATACTAAAGAAAACGTTTCGATCACAGTGCACTAATTTTCTTTGCATGTAAGTTAAAAGTGGACATTTATCCACAATTAATGAAAACGTCCATGTTTCTTTGAAGTCGGTCAAAACATCTTAAATCGTAAAAACTGCTACATTAAAACGAAACGACCGTAAATTGTGCTTACTTGGGTCAATATGAAAGTTTTATGACGTTACTTTATTTGTATTTCCTGAAAATAAGACTCAATTGTCATTTTTATTTTTACCTACTAATATTGTATCCATAGAGAAAACATTTATGTTTTTATATATGTTTGTAATTGCTTTACACAAAAACTACAGGCCTCCTATTCACAAATGCGTTTCCGATCGGAAAGTTTTGAAAATCGGACGTAACTATCAAAATTTATATCAATTCGTTCCATTTGTGAATAGGGAGCCTGTAGTTTTTGTGGCCAGGGCCAAGATTATAAATTACCGATGAATGACCGATGAAAACTGCATCTTCACTGAATGAGGGGTTCCGTACTAGCTGATCGGCGCGGCATCGTTTCCGTAGCATAATGTTATACAGATATATATTTATATGTATATAGTCTATAAAATATAGTCTATGTTACTCGTGGATAATGTAACTTTTGAATAGTGAAAGAATTTTTAAAATCGACCCATTAGTTTTTGAACCTAGTCATTACAACAAAAAAACAAACAAATTTTTCTTCTTTATAATATTAGTGTAGATAGGTTACCTATATGCTACGGGATTAACAAATAACATTACGCTAAAGGAATATGAGCTCGCTCTAGTAAAATATATTTCGCTCTACATTTTCTTTCTAAACATCCCCATTATGTGACAATTCGTCAACTGAAATAAATTATTTTAATACTCTCCCTTTTTTGAGTTGCGTATTTTACTAATAAACCAGATCTTAATTAACACATTATATATATGTATATGATATCGCTATTCCTATAGAACGTTAAAATACAATCACAGCACCGTGATATTATTATTGAAATCAATTAAGGGTCACCACTTTTTGATCTATGATTCAAGTTAAACCCTGACCTCTTTGCCACGCTTATCACGATCGAAATCATCGATACACACCATGAGTGACCAACAGTATTCGACCACCGGTACCGTGAAAACGTTTCAGTAGACTTCAGTCGGCACACGATCGCGACACGCAAACGTCTCCCGCGTATCAATGAAACTTTCGAAACATTGTTTATCTATGGTTCAATTTATGTTTCGAATTTGAACCTCAAAAAAACGCGCCAATTATTATGTTTACAATGACTTGAAGTTTGTTTTATACACAATAAAAAATGCAAATTATGGAATTGGGTGTTCAGTGATGTGTAGGTGAAAATTATTGTGGTGAGATTTACATGGCAAAACTTAAACATAAAGATGGCCTACTTTAATAAAAAATTGCTTATTTACATTTTTAACCGAAATAAATTATTAACTAATTTTTACATTAAATTTGTTACAATTCACATGGTGAACAATTATTTATGTAGTTAATGGTTAATGTGAAAGAACCTTCAAATAGTATGTGATAGCTTTTTTTATAAATATATAGGTAAAGGAGAATAGGCAAACTTAAAGGTCCGTCCATAGCCAAAAATAATTCTGTTGTTCGTAGGTAGTATTATTTTTATACTCGAAAAGTTTTATTGCTTCAGGCTAAATCGAACGAAATTAATAATGTTTGCCAAAATGTAATACAGTTCAAACAGGATTTAAGATAAGTCCACTGCTTCACTTGATTGATCAATATTATTTAATTTTTTTAACTAAAAATAAAACATCAAATATTCATTGTGCATGTGCATAGTAGTTTCTCTAATATTTTTAACCTACACGTGAAAAACTGTGTAACTTTAAACTTTCCCTTGTAAGTGCTATAAACTGCCCACACAGCGCATGATTGTCAAATTATGCATGTAAAATCTCATCTCTTGAAAAAATTTTGAAAAAAAATACAGAAATTTAATACTTTTAAGCAATAATTGCTTGTGTTGCTCTCGGTAAATTTTTCATACAGTTTTGGCTTTACTTTTTATCTTACATCCCATTCATCCATCCATCCCTATACTTATAAAATATCCAAAAAATAGAAAGAAAATTTTCATCACAATCAAATACAGAAAACAATCATGATAGTTTTCAACTGATTTATTTGCCAGTAAAGCGGCCAAGTGGCGTTTATTCCTGGATAAAATATAATTCGAATATATTCAAACGGTCACTGACAAGCGTTTGGCTCCAATATGCTTTCATTTAACTTTGTAAAAATAGAACTATTAATAAAAGCTGGGCTACTGATGTCAGGTGCGCATATATTACTAGAAGTACACCTTCAAGTACTAGTTAGAAATTATAAAAAAATAATAATAAAAGGTTTGTTTATGAGACGAAGAAAAGTTTCTAATTAAGGAAATATAATGGGTATGGTATCTTTATTCATGAACAGTCTTGTTTACTATCATATGACTTCATAGTATGACAAATCTTCCTTTACTATTCACGCATGAAATTCAACATCTAAATATTACGTCACACAGACACGACGATGTGTTATTATGTCTGTGCCACTGCCTTCATTTTTATTACTGACTTATTATACATGGTAGACATCGCCCATCGTTCACGCAAATTTTCATGAATAATTTCTTAATTATAAAATCCACTCTTTTAATTGCGACTAGCTAGTTCTGCACCATTGCACAACTTTATATAGCCTGTAGACTTGACTTCCGCGATTAATTTTACACGTTTTTTTTTTAAAAATAAGGTCAGGTTTCTGAAATTAGCGCGTTCAAACTAATAAACTCTTCAGCCCTATATATTACCTCAATATGACATTAAGATTATCTTTCTTTCCCCACACAAACTAGTTAACATTTCAGAATTCAGGTGGAACAGCGTTTACAACCTTTTGTGGGCGGTACGATGCTAAATCGAGCATGAAGTATGAAAAAAGGTCATTTGTATTGACTTTGTTTTATTCCCAGAAATTTCGGTATAAAGCTATTCTTCCGCTCAATTGAAATCAGCTATTTATAGTTTAAATTAACGCTAAATCTGTGGATCAACGTAGTTCTTTAGACTAACATTAAAGTTTTGTAGTTCTCGGAAGTCTGATCTATAATATAGCTGATATTATAGATCAGACTTCCGATGATTCTTGTTGTTATGTAAATACTGCCTGTATTTATTGCATGTAGTTTAAAAGTAAAAAAATCAATGTAATTTTAATATTTGTGTTAGGTACTAACAAATTAAAAAAAACAGTTACTGTTTGTAAACACATTATGTGCAAACAATATTTACATTGAAAATACAAAAAAAAATGTTTTTACTTAATACGATAGATAGAGTTTGCTACTTAATTATTGAACTTTTGGTTTGCAATAGCTTCTTTAAACAGAAATATGATTTAAATACAAATTTCTTTGCTAAGACCTTACATCACTTTTCTTAACTTCTCGTAGAGGTAGAGACGTTTTTATCTCATGCTGATAAGAAGTCTATCAAAATAGTTTGACCATACTCCTTCTTATTAAGTGGTTGTTAAATTGTAAATTTATTCATATTTGTGTATACTCCAATTGCAGTTAGAGACATGATGTAAAACTTGTTACAGTTCAGAATACCAAGGAAGGAATTTACAGCAAGCGGAGGAACGTGACTTGCATTTCAAAAGAGTATATAATATACGTAGTTCATTGCACAGAAAATTGTGTATCTACTAAGTACTTTATATTCGAGAGCACGAGAACTCAAGTATAAAATATTTAGGCAATTATAATATTACACTAGCTTCGGTTGCATTCACGTTAAATACAGAGTCAAGAAATTAAAAAAGGTTTCTTATAACCTAATTTAGCAATGGCCTTTTTAATCAAAGTTGACTTGTAATTCGTTTAATTATATAATTAATAAATTGAAATAAATTAAATTATATTTATTGGGAACAATATAAATATGCGTGTAAAAACAATTGAAACATATTAAACCAAACCTAAGACCACGCCAAAACGTGAGAGAAGCAAATGAATGTGTTTGTCGAGTAACAAAAAAGACTTGATTTTACCATATTTTTTGGTAAATAAGTGAAGGTCTAAACGAAATCGTCGGCTGCGTAAAAACAAAGTGATTTTCATAAATGTATTTATTAAGACCCGTGTTTTTGATATGTCAATCATAATTATTCCGACTTACTAAATATGGGCGAGAATAAAATATGTTTGACTAACTTATATAAAATCAATGTATAATGGAAGATTTATACGGTTTTATTTTTATTTTTGTAATTTAAGATAAATTGAACCTATGTCTATTTGTTGTGTTCAGGGAGTCAGTCGGAAAATTATCATATCGTTAGAATATTACGACGAAATTTTAATTTCTTGTAATATCAATAACTGATTTACATAGCGTTTAGATCTACGTTAAACATTTAATATATATTAAAATGATGTGGTAAGGGAAAACTCAAACAGTTATCTTACAGGCAGGCCCGCCGTAACCGGGCGTGCAAGGCGTGTACCGCACGCGGGCGACACGTCCAAGGGAGCGGCAAATCTAGCTAAGTTCCATGGGACTCGCGGCGCGTTAGCCTTGAATCTTGATTTTTTTATAGAGTATAAATGCCGCCTCCCCCGGATGCTATCATCATCATGTCAGCATATTCGGTATTGCACGCGGGCGATCAAACAGGCGGCAAGCCTGCTTACAGACACAAATATACAAGATGGAATTTTGTAATGCCATACAGAATACATAGGGAAAACTACATTCAAAGATTTTCGACATTTCGCATGGAATCGAACGGACTAAATCTTTGAATTTCCTCCGTTTACTTTTGATTGATCCTACCGATCGATTACATCGATCAATTCGGACATTTTTGAAAGCAGTTTTTTTTTCAATCTATACATTCCATTAAACAGGATAACAAACATAATATATTATCACAAAAGTCTAGACTAAAGCGTAATTACCACCTGTAAAAGATTGATAGTTTTGATTCGGAAATGTTTAAACTATCAATCTTGTTAATATTTCTACCTTTATTTATCAGTAATCAGCGTATACTAAAAATGATAAATAAAAATTAAAAATACCATTCCAAAGTTCAAGGAAACTAGGTTACACTTAAAGTTTGCGAACCAATCTGAATTCAAACTTTTTTCAATTCGATAAAATTAAATCGATTTCTGGTAAACACTAAGTTTAGCAAAGAAATAACGTACCAGTAATTTTTGATACTTGAAAAAATCTTATCACTGTTTAATATTCTTTAATATACGTAAGGATGCAATCAATATTTGTCCTTATTTGAAGGAAGTTTTACTTAAAATTAAATATCGGAATAACCTTAAAATCACAACTAAACATTAAGTACAATTTGTATGTGAAACTTACCTTTATTATGATATCAAACTTAATCAAATTTGCAACTTGTAAATTTGATTAAGTATAGTATGGCGTCTTATGGATATGTATCCATAAGACGGCAAACTTGAAATACATGTAAGCATAATTTTAGACTGTTTAGTTATGTAACGAAGAAATACATTTGGTCCTTGAGCGAAATGTCCTAAAAAGCTTCGAATTTCCGATGTAACTTTGTGACCATGGCCTATGCCATGCGATAATAGACGGCCTTGGGATTGCAATGGTGTCAAAGTGGGCCACAACCGTAGCCTTTCGTAATCTTTCGAATAAAACATTGTATTGTGTTGAACAGCCGTTACATTTACGTTAACTTATATTTCGCTAGATATGAAGTTATATCGCAATTTGTAATCTAACAAACATTATAATGTACCTTGCTAAGTTTAACTACGAGACGATAAAATTATTGAGTCAGATAATATGTCAGTATCGTGCAAGAACTTAAAGTATTCAAAAATATTCAGACCAAAGTGAAATAACTGTTTAAATATATGATCTCCCTATATCTGTTATGTGAAACAATAGTACCTAACCTAACTTGGGTAAATAGGTCCTCCATATAGGTTCCGTAGATAAATCCATTATGTACAAATAGATTCCGGATTACCGGATTACGGGATACTTACCAGAAAAAAAACACAATCAATTCGGTATAGTAGTTTCAATTACAAAAATCAAATATTTTAATAAATAGTTGTGCGTGAAACTCGTTCCATATAATTATTTTAATCGCAAAGCTTATCTAAATAGGGTTGGTCAAAATTAATGAACGCAGTCCGGAAATCCGCCCGTGCCAAGCCCATTTGGATGCGCATAAAAATGTACTTATTGTAGTTTTGTTTTTACAGGATATGATCTTATTACCCACAAATATCAAAGTTTCATTATTTGTGAAAGACTTATTAGGTTTTCAAGAGCAAGTACAATTATTTTTTCAATACTACATATCTTTCAATTCCGAAGCCATACAATTAATAAAGTTTTACACGTTCAGATTCCCTAATATATTATATCTTTTGTTAATGAATAACTTTTCTACTTGCTAAAAACTGTAGAAGTAAATAATAAGTTTATAGAAATAAACTACAAAATAGAGTCCCTTTTATTGCTCTACTCGATAAATTAAATTGTAAACGCCACGCTTTCGAGCGAGTATATCATAAAATTGGATCGAGTAAATGAATTCTGTTTCATATAGGTAGGTAAGTTCTAAATCCAAGTAAGTGTTATGAACTGAAATTGCTCCAAATTCACGTAATTTGCACACCTGACGACATATTTCGAAGAATTTTCCTACAAATTACAGGTATTTTTAGCGTTGATTCTGGCATTTTGCCAAATGATGTTTAGAAATTCTGTAAGAAAAATTAATACAAATGTCTCCTCGGACGTCTTACAAATTATATGGTAATACGGAAACATTACCGTTAGCTTGAATGGTGCCCCTAATGTGGTAGTTTATATTCTTTTTTCTCAGAACCACTCTGACTTTACAACTTATTAATTTCCTGGGCGTATTTGCATGATAATACCTACGAAGAAAAGACAAACTGTAACGCTAATGTGTTTATAAAATTTAGAAAATAATAAAAGAAACTGACATAAAATTTGGTAGACAGTATGGTTAGCATTTTCCGTAAGAATAACATACGGGAATAGACAGAAAAAAAAGACTGTCTTCTTTTATGTATATAAAATACATTTGTTTATCTATTGTCGATATCCTGACAATCAATGTGCAATTGGACTAATGGACATTGAACAAATGTTATTAAATAATGTGCAGCAAGCTGTGCGACGACTTGATATTCAACAAATTACGAATTTTGACCTGAGGGTGATCACAAGAGTATAATAAATGTTGTATTTTACATTAATTTCAAGTCGAAGTCTCTGTCAACAAGACCGTCGTCAAGATTACCTCGGTATGACACTTCAATTATACTCAGCCGAATTTATAGACTGATATAGTAATATATAGCGCTCCATCATATAATGATCTCGATATATCTTTGCTATAAAATCCACGTGAGATCCCACCTATGTTAAAATATAATAAAGCCTATGTCTCTTTAGATCTTATTAGATTAGTAAAATCCGATCAAAAATTTTTGAAATACTATAGTATTTCATTGATGTAAAATTTTTCACAAACAAACATTTCACTTTTCTTACTCTAATATGGATGTTTAGCCAGCATCACTTGCAGATAATTTAATTGTCTTTATGGATTTATTCAATTTAATCATTATTGATGTAGAAATTCTATATCAATGATAACCATAGATAGTTTAATTCACTTCTTCGAAAAGATCCAGCTTAATTTCACGGTTTGTTTTCGGTTGCTTTATTGTATTAAATTTTCAAACATATTATCTTACTTGTTGATTCTGTTAAGCATTTGAATATAATTTTTAAAATGATGCGACTAAAACTTATTCGTCGAGATACACTATATAAGGCTTCGTTATATCTTATGCTTATATTATTTGAACATTGATATTGTTAATAATGTATATAACCAAATAACATGATCACGGTCATTTTATTAGCTATAACAAATATAAATTAGTGGCAGTCACGAGCAGTATTATAAAGGTTTTCAACACATATCATCTAACTTGAATATTATATCACGTTGATATGTTCTCATGCATTTGGATGGTATCCAAGAGCTGACGCGTGGACCATCTGATGACAATTTGTGTCGTTTCATAGAAACCGTTTACGTTAATATCTTGCTTTACATTGTTTTTTGTTCATATTGTCACAGAAGTAGTATTTTAGTCTCATGATATAAATGTGCAATGCTGGTATCAGTCATCTAATAAGTTGAAGAATGTATTTTCTTGTGTTTATTTTAACGGGAGTATTTTCTATATTAAATAAAATACCTTTTCTACGGTTTTAAAAGCTGGGTGACTCATCGGTTCCTATAAACCAAACAATCGGAACCAAGTTTTGGTGGTTATATTAATTCCACTTTTATTATAGATACGCATTAGACTTACGCCTAGTAGGATATTGTAGTGTTCGTAAGCAAAACGACTCGTTTTATTTTTGTAGGAAATAGGCATGAGACTACGCTCGCTGTAAAGTTTTCGAATCGTCGGGTTAAATAATAATGTACCTTTAATAAACCGTATTTAAAATCATTTCAACTTTAAGAGATGCAAGTAAATTAGCCCATTTACTAGGAAGCATAAATCTAAGTTTCTGAATAAATAAATACTTCTCTTTTTAATCGATATTGAAACATATAAAATCATTTATGTTGTGAGATTGTTTATCTGATTGCTTTAATCCGTTATAAACTACGACGGTCTATAAATAAAAAAATCCAAATACAACAAATTTCAATGCATTCTCGCATTTAAAATTTTATTTAAATGTTTCTCGCAAACGTAAACTAAAAAATAAATGTACGTCGTCGGTATAATACGTTAATGAGTATTTAACCAGCGACTGTACTTTAATGAGTTGTTATACAGGACTTCTTTCATCTTTCGACCTAACGAGGTCATTATGATATTTTTCTAGCTTTTGCATGATTCAGTATTAGGTTTATATGAAATACGTGTAAAGCTCTTGCATTGTTAATAGTTTGCAAAGAGTTATAATGACTAAAAGTCGATTAAAAAGCATTCAAATGTAGATGTAGAACACCAATTAGAATGGATTAAAAACCCATAATTTTTGATTTATGCGCGGACATTACCATTATCCAATCTTAATAGACAAAGCTAAGACGGTTGTTTAATGCAGACATAGGTTTCATTACTTCCATGTTTATTCAAACGTAAACGATGGTTGGTTGTATGTTGGATCGTAGCCAATTTCATCTACATATTATTATGGTAACAATTACAATAACAAAAGTCCTTGCTGTGTCCTCGAGACAAATCAGCGTAAGTGTCTAATATGTATATAACGTAAAAGCTTTTTTTTAAGTCTTAGCAGTTGTTCGAAAGTATTTTTATGGTAGAAGAAAAAAAATTAAGAACTAAAATCTATTCTGAAATGAAACAGATTAAAAATCTTTTTAGTCTGAAGTAGGATACTATTTATTTAGACATCGTAACACATTTTAGACGCGATACTTGAATTCAAAAGTTCACTTTAGCTTGATAGCATATAAACCACAAATCACATTCAAATAACATATCGCTTGAGTAAGATTCTATTCCTCATATCACTGGTTAAGATATCAAAGCAAATATTACTCGAGGTATGGAATATGTTCGTAAGCACATTTTAATTTATCATCTCGTGGGTAGGAGGCATTATCAGCGCTATCAGTTTCCAGTAAATTTACGCGGACGCCTCGGCTCTTATGTATCTGACTCAGCGCCCCGTCTACTTAGTTCTATCGTAAGATTTATATGTTACCATCCACTGTATTAGGAGGGGCAAAAAATCAAATCTGAATGATCAAACCTTTAATGTTATCTGAGTATATGCAGAGATATAGAATTTCAAATATTATCCAGAAGTGTTTTTAAATATAAACGTAAACTTTAATCTTTGTCACATCTGCATTTCAATGAAAAATAATAACTTTAAGTCATAGAAACAAGGAACTATAAGTAATCAATAGAAATAAACATAGAAATGGAACCTAAGATAATACATTTGTGTCTACTAACACTGACCTCAAAATAACCCACGTGAGGGCTACGATAGCTACGCACATGTATAAAATACCTGTGTTTTAAAACTAGCTACGATACAGTTGATACGCCGAAATCATAATACTGAAGTTAGCTTCTAAGAAATATGTGAAATTCACGAACGAGTCGGGCGTCCAATAAATAAAACTTTGCTCATAATTTAAAATACAATAATAATTTGTGTTGTAAATAGGCCGTACCATATAATGTACTAAAAGAGTAAATAAATAAATAAATATCCTGGACATTTAACGCAAGCTTGTTCTATGGAAACTAGATAACCGTCATACATAAATATACTTTTTTTGTAAATACATACATACTTTTGATAAATTCACACAGACTGTTGAAAATTAGAATGTTCATCACATCATAATTTTCTACTCGTGGGGATCGAACCCACACCCAACGGCGCTATAGACTGCGCCACTCGGATCGTCAAGTAGTGTGAATATGTTTGATTGTTCGTTCTTTACATGGCAACATGGCAGGTTTTGTTTACGAGTTTCTGTGAATTTCATAAAAGCGGTAATTTTTAAATAATATTGAAGAGAACGTAAAAGAAGTGTAGATGGAAATAAATCTCTAAGCTTTTAAATTGTAACTTCTAGCATTTAGTGGGAGTGATATAGGTAACCAATAAATAGTCTCTGAAATATTATTCACAGCAGGTTGACAGGTTGACAGGGGTGTTATTAAAGTGACCATATGCTTGTGTCACACGTGTTGTCATAATTGAGGTCCGGCCATATCCCAAAAGTAAGGTTAAAGGTTCACAGATAAACCTTTGACAACTACAAACGATTTATATTTCAAACTACTAGTTAGAATGAACTTTATTACGATTGGAAGGTTGACTCATACAACATTTTCCTTATGTAAATAATGTAAAAGGCTATGGCAGAAGTTTAAATCGATATTAAATTCGGGAAAAACCAAGCAGTAATTAGGTCCTTGTCTACAGCACAAATAGCACAAATTTATTTCTCTATCTAATTTGAAATTTTGAATGTTTATAAAATATTTCTTATTTCTTGAGGTCATAATAAAATATGGTTCATCTAATGTTAAGTGACGGACTGCAGACCATGAACATCTACAACATTAGTGTCGTAGTTGCCTTGCCGGCTTGAAGGAAGGGGTGAGGATGAGGATACAATTAATGATAGGAAATTGCAAGAGGAATAGAACAGGATGAGAGAGATCAGAGGAATTGGAAACTTCCTCTGACAAAATTCTACTAAATTTTAATAAATGTAGAGAAATTAATCCAAGAAATGTAATTTAATTTTCAAATTTCAGTTCGTTTTTGTCACAGATTTATTCACATAGATTTAATACTATCAGAAAGAAATAGACATAAACAGTCAATTAAATTTCAATCAGTGTTGAAAGTTCCAATGTTCAGAACTCTACGGCAGACAATTGGCCTTTTATCTCCATTAATTCAAACTGCCTTTGTGATCGTAGACTTAAATGAAGTCAGTAGGTAACAATAGCTTCTAGAATGCTTTAATTGTTATTGCTTTCAAAAATTAAACCATAACTTAATTTTACTTAGGCCCTGAAATATATGTAAACAAGCATACTGTATATAAACGAGGATATTGGTATTTTTTATCAAACCTACAAAATTATTACGTAAAAGTGTTATAATTATTTAGCTTTTAAAAACCTATTAGCATTGTTGTTTTAGGTACTTTAATTGGTTTTTTGTATGAATTAAAAAGTGTAGATATTTCTTCCGTTGTGCAAGATGTGTTTCTCCGTTAAAGTTTGTAACATTAATTTTGTGTGTATTTAAACATCGGTAAACCAAATTGTTAAGTAGGAAAATATAACGATTCATAATGGGTTTCTAAAATTAAATAGAATACCTATTCTGCGCAGTAAATAACATTAACAGATGTGACTTTTTGTAGTATCCCAAACCACAGTTGATTAATGACCACTACACATGTTACTCGTATATTAACACGAAGCCTATTCTACAACATTACAATATTAAAGTGAAAAATAAATCATAAAAAAACATTTGGTGACTGATGATCTAATGCGCAGAGCACTTTACGCAAAAGTATTAAAAAATATACCAATGTATTTATTTATAGACTTTTAAATTCATTGATGATTCAGACCGCAGACTGTATATTATTAGATGTAAAGATTAATAAATATTTAAGCACAATCATTACTTTATATCAGCACTATTTCTTTTATTTACTTCTTTCATAATCATGTCTTCTTTGATGGATTTTTTTTCAACATCATATTGTTTTTATTATGGATCGATTGCAAAGAACGTATTTTACGTTTGTGGAAAATATCAGCAATTATTATTTAAATTATTAAAAAGATTGTTATAAATTCCCATCTGATCGCAGTAACAAATATTAAAAAATGATAAACAGGCTTTATTGTAATTGATACTTGCCCTACAATATATTGTAATGTAGCTAGCCTTATCAATATCGTGTGGAAAATGCTAGTAAAACTTGATCGTTATCTAAACATGTCATAATGTTGGGTATGTGAATGCTTACTAAGGCTGCATACACTGTTTAGTCACTTTTTGAAATACGTTTTCCATTTCACATGCATGAAAATTGTGTTATTATTATTAACAACCTTTCCGCCCGCGTCTTTTCTCACGTGGACTACAAATTTTCGTACTTTGTGGATTTGGAAAAAGAGAAGGTATAACAGTCAATTACATACTTATTTCAGCAAAAAAGCTTTTTAGAAACCTCTATTGAAATTTAAAATACCTATTTGATGGCACCTCTGACCTCGTGTAATTATATATTTGCGATTTTATTTCCCACGGTTACGTGTATGGAGAGAAACCTGAAGAAAATGCTATTTCTTGTGTTTGTTTTAACGCGAGTACTTTCCATATTAAATAAAATCCTATAAAAAGTATTGTATTTAATATGTAGCCTATAATTTAAAATTAATATAGGTCTGGTAAAATCTTCCCATCTACTTTGTTGCCAGATACAAATGCTATTCATTACTTTAGGGTCTACGAAACGTCCATATTATATAGCAATTAATCTTTTTTTTTAATATTTTATGTACATAAACGGTCCGATTACTGTTTTATTCATGTGTAGCTATATGGTTAATATTGTGCCTATGAAAGTGACTGATGTGGTAGTGGTTATGGTTTCAGACTTCGTACTGGATCTATTGTTAATTTCACAAAAAACATCCGACGTATTGTTGTAAATCGAGCATTTTATGAGCTTTCGAGTTAGTAAATCACGAGCGCAAAGCATACGCTAAAGCGATACTTGTTTTCATTTTAAATTAAGTATTTATATTTTATAGTTCCTGTATATAATTTTAGGCCTCAGGATATCTTATAATTGTGCACTGATCACTTTTAACCGAATAAGTTTTACTCTGAAAAGGCAGCCGGCGCGGCATGAGTAGTCATTTTATTTATTACCAAGCAGGCAAACGAGCGGAGGAGTAGCATTCTATGAGTGGTAATCAACCAAAAGATACAATCATATTTTTTAAACATCGAATAGTACTACGTATTTTGTTCATAATTATTATGAAGTTGAAGACGTTTAATTGAATATACTTATTTCAGCTTCAGTACATTGTACCCGACTTATTCACAATAATGAAACGTAGCTCACAAAAACTCACTCATTCTAAATATATACACATCCCAAAAAAATATTATTACTGTTTAAAAGATTACCTCAAATATCCTACTTGTTTAGATAGTTCGCCCAAGTTTATGTTTTACATCAATATTACAGCGGTCTGCGGGAACTTTAGTACCCATTTCTTGTAAAGCTTTTATGTTTATTGAATCTCAAATGTTTCCAGCTAAGCATTTGGCAATAACTCTGTGCCTTTGAGAAACTATGTACCAACGAAATAAAATTCTCCTATGTGTGAGTAACAGGCACTTGATGGCATTTTGTTTATTTTGTACGTATTTGGTCTAAACTCTATATTATAGTGGACATGTAACTTTTTTTGAATGGACGTTGAAGCCTTTTGATTGGCTTTGTAAGTAAATACACCTACTGTAATTCCAAATATATTCGAGTCTATACTTTCCGCTTGCACGAAATTACGTAGGTTGTAAAGCCTGCGTAAATATATTACAAGATTCCCACCGGAACGCGTAATATATTCTTCTGACTTTCTGAGCCTTCTAAGTTACTCTATCGCGTGATACCTAAATAGAAATGAACTACGAAATTCTGTTTAACTCAAATCAATTGCATTTTTAGGCTATATACTCTATATTATTATGTAATGGACTTATTTTTCTTTGGTGCATTGATTTTAACTTACAACATTAGATAGTTATGTATATTTTATACTTTAATTTATTAATATAATCTATACTAATATTATAAAGCTGAAGAGTTTGTTTGTTTGTTTGTTTGAACGCGCTAATCTCAGAAACTACTGGTCCGATTTGAAAAATTCTTTTAGTGTTAGATAGCCCATTTATCGAGGAAGGCTATAGGCTATATATCATCCCGATATCCCCACGGGAGCGAAGCCCTGGTGCGCAGCTAGTCTCTAATAAATATGTTTTACACGATCATACAAAGTAAGGTAATATATGAAAAAGCAATTAAGCTTTGTTCAGAGAATTGTAAACTAAATGTATTCAGACAATAACACATAATATTGCTTAACCACAAATTCACAAACACTAGCCGTGCAATCGATTTTAAGATTTAATATTTAATGTTGTTTGCAATGACCTTATGGGACATACCACTCCTTTTCTATAATTAAAATGACAACGAGTCTGGTCGTTTCGGATATTTTAATACCGAAACAAGAAACACTATATCTATTTTTATTTATTATTTCAACGTAATCGTATAAAAATCAATCTGTAATATTTCAATTCACACCCATATATCAATTAATAAGTTAATATAGGAAGGCCTACGAGTACATAGAAAATTTATTCTTATGTATGTTTGCAACATGACATTGCCTGAAAACCATTTTATGTCACCCTGTAAATCTCACCAAAATGTTTACACTAAACTAGAAACGAATGCAAGGCAAAGGACGCTTCTGAATGTAGCTGAATTAATACTTGGCTACACTTGACTAATTAGCAAACCTAACGTAAATAAGTGTGAACGGGACAGCTGTGGCAAACTTCCAAGATGAATTTGATGTTTCGGAAGAACTTCAGTACGGAAAAGACCGTTTCGGGGGGAGGGGGCGGAGGGAAAGCGAAAGGAGCTTTGGGAGCGGGCAGGAACGCCAAACGCAGGGATCGTGACCGATTCTCATGCATGGAGGAACATCACTACAGAACACATCTGTTCTTCTCAGCACCAAGGGCCAGTACACAATACAACGATGGCTCAGGTAACTCTGGAAGTAAGGATCGTAGTTCCAAATTAGTGAGTACGTGTGATCAGTGTGGGTTCCGTAAGTTTGTTCTTGTTTATTTTCAAACACTTTCCAAGGTAACGTACTCTTGAACCACTTTGTCTCTACATTCTATTCTACTACTCGATACGAGAAATATTTGAGTGAATTCTTTTGCTCTACTTGATGACTAAAAATGTGATTTTTACGATGTCGATCTAAATGAAAACCATTAATAACCCGACTGATTCTAAACTGTCTATAAATACTTGATCACATTGGCGGTTCCCCGGATGGATGTTTACGCATGGTGTAATCGTGGCAGACTGACAAACATGTTATTATCGTGTATCTAACTTTGGGTTTGTTTGCCAACAATATTTTTATTTGATTTTTGTTGTACCTTTTTAATGATGTTAACGTTTAAAATAACTCACAAATAACGAAACGCTAATCTGTACAAATTTATTTTTTTAAACAGATAATAATTTCTTTAATTTATGGTGCTTTTTCAAACAAAACGGAAAATTATTTAGATCGTGGAATAAAACACGTAAGCTATTTGAGGTGTGTTAATGAGGCCCGCCTAAATTTATACGTCTCGGGCTGCGTTCAATTAAAAACACGTGCGGTTTATTTATACTAAAGAATTTGAGTAAAATACAGGTACCACAATACTGAAATTGTATTTAAACTCATTAAAAATATTTTATAAACCGTTACTAATTGTATATATTAAAATTAAATCTAAAAATGGACTAAGAAAATTCTAAAATTGGGGCTTAAGTAAAATTGGAACAAAGTAAAGGCATTTATTGAGTCCTACTTTTTTGCATCCTAAATAGTTTAATAAAGCTATTTTATCTTAAGAAACAAGAAAGATTTAAAGTGTACCCTTTTAATTTAAAATCTTTAACAGAACGTTTAAAGTGTACCCGTAGAAGTGTTTAAAGTGTACCCTTTTAATTTAAAATCTTTAACAGAACTAATAAAAGTATTAGAGTCAACAGGAATGTTGACTCTACTCATAAAGCGACAAGCTTTTGGAGTTTGTTGGATTTGACTATAGTAAATAACTTAAAATCTGCCGTTTTCAGAACGATGTGGTCCAGTGCTCGGCGGTGGTACCGGGCCGGAGTTGGAGCCGCCGCAGCCGCTCGTCACCAGGGAGCCCTCGGTGTCTCTGCTGCGGTGGGAGCGCCCCGCTACCACGGAGCGCCGGAGGACGGAGCCGGTCTCGCTGGCGACCCTCGAGAGGGACTGCTTCGTGATACCGGCACACGCCCTCGATCGGTTCCTACCTGATGGTGTACCAGTAAGTATTTTAATTAGGTGGCTCCGCAGTTTTAGCCGCGTATATTTCCTATCCAGATTACTGGGCATTCAAACTGTCCTATAGAAGTTCACGTGTTTCAAACTATCTTTGTAGAAATCTAAATCGTTACGAGGTTGAGGCTTGAAAAAGAGACAGATAGAGTAACTTTCGCATATACGATACTAATAAGGATAAATATTATTATCCATGCCCTGTGCTAAAGAAAACCTATCACTAAAAGACAAAATGGCTTTCCAAGTTCCATACATTTTCAATATCTATAAAGATTTTCATAGAGTTCACACATTTACCTAAAAATACAGACGGTTATTCTGAAAAAACATTGGTATAACCTCTAGACTATTATAGGCCAACATGGAGGGTGGATTTATTGGTTTAGTAAAAACCTGCTATTTGTTCGAGTTCTTGGAAACAATAACAATTACGGATTTGATAGGTAAGCTTCAAAAGCGTTTTCCAAGACTATAAATAGAATCAGTCCATCAAGTAAATAAATTATTACTCGTCAAGTTAACATGTTTTCTACTTTTGTACGAGTGCGGTTCATATAAGATTCACGACATTGTATGCGAATGAATAATATTGCTTACATAAATGCAATAGCAAATAGTGCAATTTTATAAAAATCCATTGTAATAAAAAATGTATAATCTATTTCAGCTGCCAGTGCCTCCACCTACACCAGAAAAGGGAATGGCAACAAAAACTGCTCCAAGTTCCCTCAGCGTCCTCGAAGTAGCGGACCCAAAGTTATGCATTTTAGCCCATCTAATGAGTCCCTTAGAACCTATAGAGCCTATTCTAGAATCTCCTCTTGCCAAACCGTTGGTGAAGCAGAAAGCGGCCGCTGGAGAACTGCTCAATGACGTAGCCCAAGCGAACACGGCCGTAGGTGGCATGCTTTTAGCCAATATGGAAAAGAATGCTGAATTTCCATTCATATCATACTATGTGATAAATACTACTCAAACTGATCCTTTATTATTTTATAACAATATGAGGTGTGCTTCGTTAACCAAGTTCGACCCTAAAACTATAAGATATTCTGCGGCGCACACGCTGGATTTATACAGTGAAGTTGCTATGATCTGTAGACCACCCTTTAACGACCTAGCTGGTGGTCCGAAGAAATCTCATACGCCTACTACTGGATTTATTATAAGTGTGTATAAGGTCAGTATTAACACACTATTGAGAATGTTCTTAAATAGATTAATGCATGTCTATATTAAACTATAGTCAATCATAAAATTTTAAAACCTTCGTTATTTTCGATAGAGCTGTTTTTAAAAACTAAGTATCGATTATAGTTAACTCTTTCGAAGAATTTTCTTAATATGTACATAATATACCTCATATAAATATGATTTCCAGGTAGCTCAAAAGTTTAAAATTCGGTTTCCAGGTTTTTGAAGGCGACGACGGAGAGCGTTTTGAAAGAAACTGGCTGTATTGGACCGGGGCGAGGATGCTTTACCGACATCTCCCACACTCAGTCGGCATGAGGAAAATTGCCTTGCACAAATCAGTCGCGACACACGGTGATAAGATGTATCTATTGGTTTGTGAATGCGCCAATTTGCTTGACGACCTGTCCGGGGCCGCCATGTTGATAACAGCTTTACGAGCTAGGTTGTGCGGATATACCGGCCTTTATAGACCAATACAGACTTTTTAGTAGCCGCAGATGGGCCTTAATGGCCTCACATGTGTTTTAATATAGCTAAGAGATATCTTTAGGAAAATAAATGTATTATTCGGTTGTGCTCATGATATTAAATGACGTGTGAGAAAAACAATAAGAAGTACCTAACTACCTACCTGTTAAATGCGCTATGTTATGATTACTATAATTGTGTGTTTCTTTATTGTTTATTGAAAGTACAATAAAAACTCTGGAGAATGGATATATTTGTGTGTTGTACGGTGTGAGCAATAATGTGTTTTTACGATATAAATGTAGATATTTGTAAACAACGAATGTTAAAATAAAGATATCTCCTAGTAAACTGCCAACAATTACTTAGTTGTAAAAAGGACCAAAGTACTGTGTTACTCGTAAAATCTCGTTTATGGCGTAAAGTTAAGAAATAAACCCATGTGTTGGTCTGTGCCAATTTGATATGGAATTTCTAGGCTAATATTGTCCGCGTCAAACTTTTCTCCTTTCCAACAAATGTCAAAGAATATCACAAAATACCGTGATAATACAAAAAAATATATTGAAGATAAATCTTAATTACCCATATTCCTTTTTTATGTCGACATTTTGTCGCTATTAGTAGGTTTTGAAAGGGTTTTAATTACTTATACCCACTATGGTTTGGCGCTGACGCTTTTAAAACCAAATAATACTCAAAGAGCAATTTTAGTGTAAGTATCCATTTTAATATTTATTCGCACCTAGAAGTTTAAGAATATTACCTAATAAACTTATATCTATAAACTTGAATTGCAATAGTTTTACAAACATATGTAGAACATCAATTTTATGTGACAAAATGTAATGTAGATAAACATAGAAAATAATATAATTTGACATAAACTTTAAAGCAAATCTTGGTTTAACCCAGGTTTATGTAATTTGGATACCTCGTGTCCAGTTCAGCCGCCATCCATTGATTTGTTTCGTTTCAACGGGTTTCTCACTTCAACAAATAACAATAATGAAATTAAGCATTTTCTCATTGCTATTTTTCGTTTACATAAAAGGGCTTTATGAATGAACAAACATGAGAAATTACATTAAATATACATTGCGCTGCAGCTGTTTTAAAATGCTTAACATATCTGAATACAAGATGACATATCAGATACATTTCCTAAATTACAAAATTTAAAACTTTTAATATACTAATAATTTTAAAAATCATAAATTTACATTGTATAATATTTTAAGAAAACCTTTTAAAGCGAGATTAAAGTTATAAGTAGACATATTTATTAGACAACATGTAGAGAATGGGAGAATGCTTAATCTTATAAACAACGTCCTATAGTAAATATTTGCTAAATATCTAATGAAAATGACTTTCATGGAAAAATATTTTAACTGGCTTAAAATAAAAATAAAAGGATCATTTTAAATTTCTTCAATTCGATATAGATTTATTATAGATACGCTTTAAGCACTTTCAATTACTTAGTATAAGCATTGGATAGAATATTAACAACATTGCGCACCAATTGTTACTATTCAAAACCACGGAATATATTTTGCTATGGTGCTAACCTAGTCAATTTAAATAGGCGTAGAATAAGGCTTGTTAGATTTGAATTAGGTACTTACATTCGTAGTCTTTATTAAAAAAATCTTTACTTAAACCACACGAACTGTACCTTATAAAACCTATATCAACATTATTTACTTTATGATTTTGTAAAAAAATATTGATTACTTATTGTTTGCAATTTGAATATAGAAGAATTTTCTTCTTTTATTTAAGGAATTAATGAAGTTTATTATCAGTGAATTAAGTAATTATGTAAAAAATATATTCAGACTAACAATATACTATATTTCGACACAAGATGACACAAAAGTATTTAATATTTATAATTTATATACTTACATATAAATATTTTTACGTAAGTACACATAAAGGCTAGTAAATTAATAATACTTAAGTTGGAAGCCAATACCTGTATAACACGAGACATATTTTTATTTTTGAGTGGACAAGAGAAATCTTCTCACACATGTTGGGTACATGCAATTTTTACACGCACAAGACTTAAAATGTTCAGCGCTAACTTTGATAGAACTTCAAATTCTTTCTCTTCTTCACTCTGCTTTAACCCGCAGTCTTGTTACAATGTAGTCTTTAAGAATTAGAACTGCAAGTACCTATGTATAATTTAAATAGCTTCAAAAGCTAGTTTTCAAGCCGAGTCTTATTAATAAGTATTTCCGTTATTTTTATAATAAAATTTTAAAATAACTGTTATTTATGTCTATTATTTTATGACCTTTTAAATATTTTTTCCGTCGCCGAATAGCGAAAAACGACGGCCTTATAAATTCGTCATGGGTCTGTCCACAGAACAGAGAAAAGGTTCCGTATGTCACAGCCACTTTATTCTGAAACTACTAGTACTATACACAATTTAAATTAAAACAATAAAAAATCTCACAAAAATGCTATAAAACACAATGAAAAACAGTATTTTTTTTAATTCTATTGAGAATACGATTAAGAAAGCTGGATAGTAATAATTAATATTTGAAACAAGACTAGAGCTTACCTAGACGGTGGCTTTGTAGTTGGGCAGGTTCCAAATGATAATATAGAGGAAATATATATATATTAATACTACAATTTGTGACTATATCAAAAAGTGTTAAGCAATTTTTCATATAATTTGTTTCTTATTAATTTGCATTATCTTTTTACCTATAAAAAGTACACTTATGTACGTAACTAATGTTGTAAGGTATTAATTGGCATTTTTATTTAGTCTCTAGCCCTCTTACTTGAAGCACTAAAATATAAAAACACTTATTTTATTTTTATTTATATCTCAAGCTTTTCATGGCCAGGGACCATCTTTATAAAAAAAATGTTAGTAGGGATTAGGGATTGATTCTTCAGGCGTGATTCTTTTGCTTCTGCAGACCACTTCTTGGAATATCTACATATTTAAAAAAAAAATTCGTTTCGAGCGTGACTCTCACGCCAGCGAGGGGGAGACCGGGTCCATTGGGAACCAATTCTTATAACGCAATAGCAGAAAAATCATCACCATCGGTGACTCAAACAGCCTTTTCATTGGTTCTATGGTTGAGCTAACCATAGAGATCAGGCTAACAACAGAAATGTCTTGGGTTTGACCTAATGGAGATGAGACAAAAAAATGGTATATGGCAGGGAAAAGAAGGCTGAAGACCTACTTGCCTCTCAATAAAAATTCTTCAGTGACATAGATTTAATATCCGCATGATGCGGGTAAAAGATCAGAGCACCGATTTTGTATAGATTTTAACAAAGATAAAGTTAGTGTGAGAAAGTTGGTTCTATTTTAGGCAAAAGTAAATATTTTTTTTATTATTATTTGCATATGAAATATTATGTAGGCCACCTTGTGATCACTGCAGTTTAACTACTATGGTAAATTAAATGTTACAATAAAACACATTCGTTATCTAACAATTATATTAATTTAAAACCAGTTTAACTAAAGTAGTTTAATTTTTTTAATACTAATAACCTTTGACTCCTCTAAATCTTCTTCTGTTATCGAGCTGAAAAATAAGAGACACTTTAATTAAAAGGATTCTTACAAATTGTTTTGATTAAGAGGAAAATTGCAAACTCACACCATAAAACTTACAAAAATATAAGCTTAAAAATATAACAAGTAACATAAAGATGTATCCATAGTATGACAGCATAGTCATAACGTAATTTGCATTATTATCCTGTATTATTTTTATATATTTTAATGTTTATCATTATCACTATAAATAAGGCAGATGATAGGAACAAGATTTGTTCTATGTACATGCATTAATTACGAACACATTTCATTCAAGAATTGCTATATAAATTGGAAATCTAAACTTAAAAATCAAGAATTCTTACCAATGACCGTTTACATTCGAAGAAACTTTGACGCAATTGTAAACATTCGTCTGGAACTGTTCCTTGTTTTAAACATTCTCGAGGCGTTTTCTTATCCTTTGGAATAATTAAATATTTTAATACTGAATATTGTCAGAGGAACTTTAAGCGATTATAACAATCTTACCTTTCTGCAACAATCACTATTTAAAAGACAAGTTTTAAGATCTGCACGCACACCTGCACACGAAGACTGATCAGCTAAGCCCGTTTCATCTGGACCAAAAGTAACCATCTTCTTGTTGCTTACTTTAAAAGTATTAATTAGAAATTATTAGTTCACTTTGTGCAGATAAATATTCACCTTATCCAAATGTCAAATCGGGGAATCTGAAAATTGAAATTGTCAAATCCCTAAATATCAAATAGTTGTCGCCTGGAAACTGAACGCTAACATATTATGTAAACAAGTATTTATAATCACGTATAATAATAAATTCGTTTCTAGTACTGTTTCATGTATTTTATCTCAATAACTTTACTTTAGTAAGTAGTAGTAATATAGGATTACTTTTAAGTTTAATCGAATAATGTTGAATTCAGCCCTATTCATTGTTGTTTTGAATTTGATAGGAATTTATAAGAAATCAGAATACAATAAATAAGTTATAGAACATAATAGTTTAAAATATCGAAAATATTGTTACTTGTACAAAAATTGAACGTATCTTTCTAGCACCTATCCAAGTGTCAAAAATCAGCTGTTGTACTGTCATGTATCAGTGTCAGTCATATTTAATAGCCGCAAAGCTTGTTTTGTTCTAATTATTATTTTTATGAAAATGAAGAAATTATTTCCTGTTTTACATAGAAAATTTTCTCATATCTGTAATTTGAAGCCGTACAAGGAAACAAAATGGTTAATGCCTAATGGAAATCCAATTGGTGCCTACGTATATAATTGTGTCGCTGAAGAGCGAGTTCCTATCATTTTAAATGATCCTACGATAGCTACGTGGTATTCTTGTGGGCCTACCGTTTATGACTCTGCACATATAGGCCATGCTTGCTGCTATGTAAAGTTAGATATTATCCAAAGAATATTAAAATCTTTTTTCAATATAAAACTTGTTACAGCCATGGGGATGACGGATATTGACGATAAGATAATAAAAAAGGCCAAAGAAACTAAATCTACCTATAAATCAGTTGCAAAACAGTTTGAACATGAATTCTGGATAGACATGGCTAATCTTAACATTGAAAAACCAATGATTGTTACCAGAGTTTCAGAACATTTGAATACAATAGAAAAGTTTATTAAAAATTTAATAGATTCTGACAAGGCTTACATAGCAAATGATGGTTCTGTTTATTTTGATGCTACAAAGTTTGATCTGTATGGAAAACTACAATCTGTGGAAGATACTGGAGATCCAAGTGATGAGTTAAAAAGGGGCAAAATGGATTTTGCTCTCTGGAAAGGATATAAGCCAGGTGAGCCCAGTTGGCAAACTGATTGGGGTGATGGGAGACCTGGTTGGCATATTGAATGCTCAGCTATGGTTAGTAAGATATTTGGCTCCCAGTTAGACTTCCATGCTGGTGGTATTGATTTAAAATTCCCTCACCATGAGAATGAAGAGGCGCAATCCTGTGCATATCACAGCACAAGACAATGGGCAAATTATTGGATTCATGTTGGACATTTGAATTTAAAGGACACAAAAATGTCAAAATCTCTACAAAATACCATTTCAATACCAACACTTTTAGAAACATACAGTTCAGATACATTTAGAATGGCTTGTTTATTGTCAAATTACAGACATCCCATGGAATACAGTGATCAGATGATGAATATGGCTCAAGAAATTGTGAATAAATTTAAATTTTTCCTGAAAGACGTTACCATGTATGTTAATAATAGCAATGTAGATAATGCATCATATAATTATAAACTACTCAATAGTTTACAACTTACTGAGGAAAAAAATGTGGAGTCACTGAAAAATGATTTTGACACAGCATCATGTATAAATTCAATGTTAAGTCTTATGGGTAATGCAAATACTATTATGAAAATAGATACCACAAGCTTCTATCCTGTACCTATTATATTAATTGCCCACTACATTACTGACATGTTAACAAAATTTGGTCTTAAATTTAATGAAAGTTCAGAACAAAATATATCAAATGCCCTTATTGATACTCTGGTAGAATTTAGACATACAGTAAGAGCAAATGCTTTAAAAACAAAAGATAAAGAGTTATTAACTGCATGTGATATAGTGAGAGATAAAATGAAATCATCAAAGATTCAAATAAATGACAGTAAAACACCATCATGGGTGTATGTTAAATAAAAATAATTGTATTTGTATAGGATTTATCTTTTCATACAACTATCTTACCTTTAATATAAGGTAAAAAATATGCAATAAATTGTTTTGTTACATATTTATTGTTTTTATTTTTTTGTTAATATGATATGTTAAAGGCATGAGTTTCTATGAATTTTATACATGCACAATATAGCTAAAATAAAAAAAAATGCATATACCCCAGTTTGAGAAATAAAAGAAATATATTTTTTGCATAATTTTAATAATGTTAAATTAAATTACACTTATGACAGATCACTTGAGTATACATACAAAGTCGTCAGTATCTCCCAAGTCTTGATAATGATAAAAATTTATTATTAATAGTACTTGTCTAGTACATATAAAACTGTTTGCGGGGTTATGAATGACAAAATCATAAAAAAAATTGTAGTAGGATACTTGCAAATGTTGGATTATTCATCCTGCTATTGCAGTTTTTGCCAGAGTGTTTTGAAGAAGAAATATATTTGACTAGAAAATTAGGAATATAATTGATTCAGTATTCTTAACCACTTACATCATACAAAGTAATTGGCAAAACTTATGAACACATTTTAGGTTTCACAAGATTAATTTTTGTCTTAAGTACTTACATAACATTATTTGTACATGGGAGATATGATAATAAACCTAATTTCCTTGAACATTTTTGTCTTGTATAAGATTTTCTGCTTTATACACTTTCCATGCCACGAGGTAGTCTCTGAGTAACTTGTATAGTGAGTAATAGTTTATAAATAATAACACTACTATGGATAAGAAGTAGTGCCATACTATTGAGCTGAATAGTAGACATAATTGCAACAGTACAAGTGAAAGTTGCAGGCAAACTAAGAGGCACATAAATTTTGAAGGATTGTTGAAAACAGTCTGAAATGAAAAAAAAATCAATTAGATATTGGTACTCACAAAAAAAATATATGAATTAAACTTATGTATACTTACGTAAAATCGCACGTGCGCCATATTAGTAGGGTCGGCAGCAACAGTCGGTGAATCCGCGATATATATTTGATCCTCGATTCGTACTCGCGATCCTTGCGACCAAAACCGATTTCCTGACCATTGAGGCACATCATTTGATTCGCTTGTGGCAGTACCTATAAGAGAGTAATTATCAGCCTAGACTTAAACGCATATTCATCACTGGTTGAAGGCATTTGTAATAGAAAACTAAAGAAATTGAGATGGCTTCAATGCTTCTCTTGCAACATTTATTAATAGTCGGTTAATTCCAGTTTCTCAGATAATGAACAATTATACATAGTTAGGAGCTTTTAGCATAATTCATGATAAGTTATTATTTGTTATAGAAAAAAAACACCTAACCTACCTTCCAGTTTCCAAGACCCAAGATGTCTTGCAGCCCGATGTGGTACATCACAGAACAAAGCTGGTAAGAGTTGTGCCGAATAGCGACCACACAGTGATCCCCAAACTAAGCCCACTTGCTGGGCTGCCGATAACACATCGTAATAAAGATGCGGCTGGAAAATAAAGCAGTTTCAGCAAGAACTTGTTGATTGAAAGTTTTATCCTGACTGGAGATAATATAAAAATTTTCAGATGTTTAGGGTATTTTTCAAAACGGTTTTAAATTTTAGTATACATACTAATTATTATTATTTAACTCTTAGAAAAACAAAATATAAATTATAGAATTGATAAGCTAATAGGTGTTATCATTAAACAACATGATATAAATATGAACTTTATAAAACCAAATAATTAAATAATCCATAAAGCATAGATACATTCTCAAATAAATGAGAAGCTTTTTATAATATAAGGTATTTATGAAATACCTGTGCAAAGCAACATGGAACAAAACTGGTGTAGTAAGCACCAATAATTGAATGGAATAGTGCTTTCTTGACCCTAAGATTGAAATCCTCTTTCAACATTTCCACTTCAGATCTAATTTGCTCTGGATCATGTGAACAACTGTGCATTGGCAATGTCTCTGTATGATTCAACTCCAGGAAAGCATCAATTTGAAAGCCAAAAAGTATGAAGTATATAATTGACCTGAAATATTTTAAAAAACCAGATCAATATATCTAATATACATTAGTTATAACTTAACTCATTATGAAAGCTATAATTAATAAAAATATAAATTAACTTTCAATTAAACTTACGGATAAACCAAATAGACCATTTTTAGCAAGGGATATTTCAGTAATAAATAATATGTGCTCCATCCCAGCATACCAATAACAGCACCTAGTATGAACATCCTGAAAAAAATTTAATTCATACTTTACATGTTTCAAGGTCACTTGAAAAAACATTCAGATTTTCACACTTAAATGACTTATTTGTGCAGAAAGTTTCTGAAGTGAATGAGAACACTAATGTAGGAGTTTATTATTTTAGCAACAGCCCTTCTGAATTTGTCTTGTGATAAATGCAAAAGAACAATAGAGTAAAATTTATTGGTGTTCTTTTTAAACATACCTTGCTGCCATGGTGACATGTGGCATCATCTTGGGTGCTACAAATAACCGTACAATAGCCACACTTGCACTTAATAATAATCTTGGGCTTATAATTCCCATGATGAACATCACCACATGTGGATCTACTAGGTGGAAATGCTAAAAAAATACAAAAAATTAGGAAATCACAGGACATTTATGAGGGTGTATGAATTAGTAAGGATAAGGATTTAGTCTCCACTTTATACTTGCCATAGCTTGTGTGGTGTAAGAAGTTGGCAACCACCAGGCTGTTCTATATAAATTCAAGAACTGAAGACCAGTGGCTACTACCAAAAACATAAAAGTCATAACTTCAAATAATAATTCTCCATCCAATGGTATGTATGGGAATGGTATATGCTTCGGAGGTGCTGGCCCTTCTGATAACAATTTTACATCAGGTGCAGGGGTGCTTGAAGGCATCCGAGCTCTCACACGCTTTCCATTTGCAAACTCTTCTTCTAATACTGGTGTGCCCTTAAAAACAAAAAAGTAACAGGTTTTTTCTACATATGATCATAATGATTATGTTTTTACATTAATGAGTAACAAACCTATAAATACCTATATGTATTTGTAGTTGACTTACCTTTTTTGCTGTCCCAGACAGCTTTTTTGGTGCAACCATTTTAGTAGTTACTGGAGGTAGGGGCCGCTTAATGAGAGGATCTTTTATGATTTTTCGCCGTCTGGAAATCGCAGTTGATGAGGTGTTGTTGACTTGGGAATAGGCCCACCGGCGGGCCAAGAGTATAGTCAAACAGCCAAGAACCGTTGGTAAGAAGAATACAACAAAAGGTCCACTTTCATCTTCGTCACAACTCATCACTCACATGATAAAATGTCACAATATATTTATTTCGATTTTACACACTTGCGACTATTTTGACAATATCGTAAAATATAAATAAAAATGACAAATTATGTCATTTTTGTTTTGACGTCAACCAAGAGCATTTCGAAAAAAATACCACATGGCAACATATTGCTGATTATTTTTTATTGGTAGTAAACTGTTGATTGAATCCTATCTTTTGAGCATTTTTGAACAATTATATTTATTGTATATATTTTCATCATCATGTTTGATTTTTTGTTAAAAACATCAAACATGATGATGAAAAAATATCATCTAATAAACTATACTTGTAATAACTACTACGTGTGAAATTCCTGAAAGTTAAAGTTTATGAAGATTGATTCTTCTCGTTAAAAGTAGTTAGAATGTTTGTCCTGGCTGATTTCCTATGTTATTTTACCATTTTATAATCTTGAATAGATGCGCCAACTTTTGATAAGACTTGCCATAGTGGTGACCATACATTTTTTTTACACCACAATGAATCAAAGTTGACTGAAAATAAAAATCTTTCGAAATTTTAGAGAAAAATACAATTTCAATTGCTTTTTATGTAAAAACTACATGCATTCTGGGTATTTAAATGATTGTGGTGGATAGCAGTGCTACTTAAGTTTCCAATACAAAAGAAAAGTTAGAAATATTAGTAAAATTGTGGACATGGTAACAAAGAATGTCTTAGGAGGTGAAATTTTTTGAAGCAAATCAATTTTTTTCTATAATTTAAAAAATAAGTTAGATTCAATTTTTATTTTATTTTTCCTAAAGTAGTTATGAGTAGGCCCACCACCTGGTGCCGTATTATCGTTGAATTTTGGGACACCCTGTATATACCCTTAGCCCAATTAAATATGTTTCAAATTAAGGTGTATCTTCCACGTACCCGAAGCACCTTGAATTAATAATTAAAAGTATAATTTTGACAGTAAGCATTTGTCATTGAACAAAAACAATTCTATTGGTACCATATATTTTCTTTGCCGGTATTGAAAATTTATTACAACGCCGTATTTACTATTTATTAAACTATGGCTTGAGACCACTAAAGGAATAAAATAAAAAAGATGTCTTTCGCTATACTTTGCTCATTTGTCTTAGCGTTCTATGTTGTAATATGGTTTTTTGATTCGTTATTTAAGGTAATTTTTATCAGATATTTATTTTTATTCTACGGAAAAGCAATATTATTAATAGAAACAATGTTTTTTAGAGTTGTATGCACTATCCATATTATGCATTTTTGGAAGGAACTGGATTAAAAGTTGGATTATTAAACATGACTTGGACAACCACTGCATTTAATAGATGTATCTATAGGTGGAGTAAGAACCTTGCACGTGTTTTAAGAAAATGGTTCACAATTGGATATTATATAGCTATTGGACTCTTCCTACCTTTTGTGGTATGGACTCTAGTGTCCTTTATAATTGAACATTTTCATGAAACAATTCAAATAACTGGGGTTCCTGAGATCAAAGCTATATTGCCTGGAGTAAATGTTCCTGCATCAGATTTCTCAATATACTTCTTTGCTATTGCATTGAGTTCAATTTTTCATGAGCTTGGTCATGCTATGGCTGCTGCCCATGAAGATGTTCAAGTAATTGCAGTTGGAGTATATATTTTTGCTATAATACCTATAGCATTTGTACAACTTAACACAGAACATTTAAATAGTCTTCCTATTTTGAAAAGACTTAAAATTTACTGTGCAGGCGTCTGGCATAATTTAGCTTTAGCAATTTTGGCAATGATGTTATTCTTTACTGCCCCAGTTTTATTTAGTATTGCTTATGAAACTGATATTGGAGTAAGAGTTACAGATTTTACATCAGATTCCCCACTTAAGGATGCCAGAGGCCTAGATAAGGATGATGTAATAAGAGCTATAAATGCTTGTAATGTAAAGGATAGCTATGACTGGTCATATTGTTTGCATGTGGCTCATGATAGATTCGGAATATGTACAAGTGCCGAGTTTATTGCACAGAATGATGAAATAATGATGGAAACAGTGAAAGAAAACGGTGTTGTTGAATGTTGCCGCAAAGATGATCTTTACAGTTTCTGCTTTGAATATATGGAACCTAAATTGGTTGTTGATTCTATTTTACCTGGCCAATACTCATGTTTAAAACCTAGAGATATGATGAAGGAAAAATTAATAAAATGTACAGAAATTGGTGGATACTCTTGTCCAAGAAATATGCACTGTTTAAAACCATCTTTAAATAATCATACATATTTAATTGTCATAGAAAGGCAGGACAACAATGCAGTTTTATTCTTGGGCTTGCCATATGATGTCTACAACACTGTCTTTGTGGATCAATATTTCCCTAGAATAGGATTGTTTTCATTCTTTTCCCCTACACAGTTTGAAAAATTACTGAGGTATATATTTATATTCTCTATGGGTATTGGATTTTTAAATATTGTGCCATGTTATGGGACAGATGGGCATCATATTGCAAGAAATCTTATACAAATGTTGGCTAAAACATTTAATAAAAATGGTGATTTTGTAACATTTTTTACAATTTTTACTGTATTTGTAGGAACATGCATTACAATTCCAATATTAGTTTATTTATTTTATAAAGCAATATTTCTAGACCATCTTGAAAACTAAACTCTAAATAAGATTTTTATACTTTATAGATCATGGGGAAAATTACCATAGCTGAATGACAGTGTAAAGAGGTTAGAATATATGAAATATTGTAGACTAAGTTTTGTGAGTTTGTAAATAATTAGCATAGAATAGAATAAATGTAACTTTTATGGATCCATAGTGATTTCTTTATATGTAAATTAAATATTATTTGGGTTTATTAAAAATCTCTTCTGAAATCAAGTAATTCCCTTTTATGTGGGAAGTGTATGATAAATATTTATGAACTCATTCATTGTTGTAGTCATATGAAAATTCTAGTCCCATTTCTCAGGATGAAATTAATTGTAATCAATAAACCATAGCGCATCCAAATTATATTATTATATATTGTTTTTAATTTATGAGTGAGTTTGTTATGCTGGTTATTTCCACTTTAAATGTGCATACTTCAGTAATATTGCAGGGTCTATTATAACACTACTAAACTCTGATAAAAAGCATGTTTCATAGAATGACCAATGTGAATTTGTTAGTAACTTATTTAATAGATTGTATCGGCTTTAATATAACAAAATTCTAAATTAACTGATATATTATAACAAGGCAATAATGAAAAAATATTGTGGTATACTAGTAGTAAATAAGAAAATTTAATTTTATTTGCTTTATAATAATCACATATTATTATTGTTGAAGTTGTGTTCATATATTTTACACCATTTGAATGATGTGAGCAGTTTACATCTATTTTAACGATTTTGCACAATTGATTGCCTGTAAATTAGGTTGAAATGCAATAAAATTAGGATCATATTTTGATTTTTGTCTATTATTTAATAAACACAGCAGTGAATTTATGCGCTAGTCTAATTTTCGCTAAGAGCCAGAGATTTTTGAAGATCCTTCAATGACTTTCTGCCATAGTGTAGAAGTGATTTAATAACAACTTCATCAGTATGATGTTTATTAGTCTTAAAGTCTGATTGCGCCCATTGCTTAAGTTCTTCTTGCGTACTTTTGTCGGGCACTTTCCGCAGTGTACGGAAGATATCTCTGTACAATTTGAGAACCTCTTGTCGAAGTAAAAACTGGAAAGAAATTAAAAATTTTATGAAGGTGTGAAAACAACGTTAATTCTATATAATTGTATATGAGTTAATACGTACCTGTTTTAAACCTAGTGCATTTTTGGGTAACTTTGATGCCATAATTGTCTTAAGAATTTATGTCATAATTTAATGAAGTACATTTTAAATATTAACATTGAATTTAATTTTCTAATATCAGACCTAATTAATCTAATCTTATTTTTATATAAATATAAAACTAATAAATAAATTGTGTAACACTTATATTTTTGATATTTATTGACATGTGTGTCATCTGTCATCATTCGTTTTGACAAATCGTTTGCGTTTCGTATCATGCTAGTAATAAGCTAATTGACTTAGGTCTAATTTCCCATAATAAATTAATATTTTCTACAGCTTTTAGCTTACAAAAACATATTTTATTTATTTCAATTATTATAAAGTATTTTTATTAATGATTAAAATTGATGGTGAGGGCTACATAAAATGCCGAAAGATGTATCGAGGTTGATTTTGACGAAAATGTAAAACTACAACATTGAATTTTTGAAAAATATATTTAGCCAGATTGGAATTGAACCCGTTGATTTTGTAAAAAAAAAATAAATAAAGAACATACTGAATAATTTACCAATAGATAATTTGAGGAAATTACAATGTTATTCTTATAAGGAGCTAGTGCTATGATAGAATAACTTTGCAACGTATTATCAAAAGTTTAGGGAACGTCTCATTCAGTTTTGCTTACATTTCTCGCTTAGATTGTATGAAGTTTGACGGGGTGTTGCGACGAAGAAGAGAACCAAGGTCAAAAATACAGGCTGAATTTTTGAAATGGGTTTCAGGATTAAATCCTAAACTATCTACTATATAACTGTCTCCCATCGTAGTCCCCCATACAATCTATGCAGAAATGTAAACAAAATTGGATAAATAAGATGTTTCATCAACTTTTGACGATAAATTGCAAAAATATTCGTATGATTTCCCCTTTTTTACCTATGGAATTATCCTTCGGTGAGATAATACAGAATGTTTATTTTTTTGCAAAATCAACGGGTCGTTTCTTAGCTCAATAAATAAAAATATTAAAAATTTAATGATGTTTTTTTTTATTTTCATCAAAATAAGCGTCGAGACTGCTTTGGACATTTTGTGACAGTCCGTTCATAGTTTAGATTTAGCTCAGAAAACCCTCTTTAAAGATCCACCTGTATATATCATTCAGTATATTTATAATCCAGTAGATTTTTGATATTCTAAGTTTAATGATTTTTTTTTTATTCGAACTTTTAAATAATCTTACGATTATAATCATTTAATCGATGAAATATGTTAAGCTAAGAAATATGGGAAATATTCATTTATACATATTATGATACGAATACATATTATAATACGAATTTAAGCTGCCTATATGTTTTTATGAGTTAAAGATAGTTATGATCCAACGTTGATTTGAATGCGTCTTTCGAGAAAATTACACCGAAAGTAGATATAGTCATTCTAGGTGCTGGCTCAAAGGTCCCCCGGCTTTTCCATTGTAATCCAAAACAGAGCAGGCATACTGTAGATAAGTGTATCTGACAGGATATTGCATGATGTAAAGGAAGTACCCGAATAGTACCGCAGTTGTTATAAAAATAATTTGTAAATACAATTCCCCTTCATCTTGCACTAAGTTTTAAAAATATGTAGCTCAATAATTTCTTAAAAAAACTTTTCTACTTAAAAACCTCATAGGTAATAGAAGAACATTATAAAGGGTAAACTTTGTTTGTTTGTTTGTAATGAATAGGCTCAAAAAGTACTGGACTGATTTTCAAAATTCTTTCACCATTCGAAAGTTATTAGAATTCGAAAGTCCTCGAGTAACATAGATTATATATAAAACATTATGCAAGATAGCAAAGCCGCGCGGATCGGCTAGTAGGAGATATTATACTTTTTCACCAATATCGGTTAGGTAATAGAACGGAAGAATTATGCATGTGCCAATTGCCAGCCGCTTACAGACTGACTATCGAGAAAACAATTGCATTAACAAATTATCATATCACAAAGACCCATATTCCTTGTCACACCTCGATATATAACTCTTTAGTCAAGATCATGCATTCGTTATGACTAAAGTTGAGAAACTAAAGAGAAAGAGAAAGAGAAAGATAAATGTAATACACGAAAAATGGGAAATCCCGTTCAATTACAACTTACAAGTGTACTTGAAAGCTTATCAAGTGATACTTAGGTACACAAATATGAATGAAAAGGACTGAAAATGGTAACCAAAACTCAAATTAATATTTTTTTATTATTCATCTCCGTTCTTTAAGATATTATGTGCCATTGTCATTGGTATGAGATCTTATCGAATATCAACCAAAATTCATAATCCTTTTCTAAATACATCGCCTATATTTCTAGAAAAATATGTATCAACATAATAGAAGTCAACTTGAAAAATGTCGATTCTAACACGAATACGGAATTCATGTCATTTAGAAAAATATTATTTCCAAACTATGAAGAAACTCTATGATGAAATTGTAATATACTTAAATGTCACTGAGTTTTCTTGATTATTTACGTAATAAGATAAGTGAAAAACGAATAAACATACCCGTGGGTGGTGATGATTGCATATTGATAACGATTTATTTACATAGTCGGAGGATCGGACTGATATCGGGTGTAAGATAAACGTGGTCATTGAAATTTGTAAAAACTATTACCGCCTCCTCGAAAATCGACAAAGTACACGATTTTGTAGTCTTTTTGATTATGAACTCAATTTAGTAAGAAGTCGAGTATGTTTTGAGGAAATACCACATCCTCACGACATAGTTGACTACAATTTCTTAGAACTTTTATTGATATAATTTTAAAATGATTCCTATTCTTTTTTGTCATCAATCGTTTCCTTATTTCCAATTCTCTCTAAATGCTAAGTTATGCTTCAGGCATTCATTGCCTACATATATACATATAAGGGTTAAGTTAATCCTAAGTCTTAAATAATGCACACTGCCTCGAAAAAAGTATGCTTTAACGTAAATAGCTCCAAAATATAATTGCAACGCATTCATAAATAACATAAAATGATGCGAAATTCTAATAAATAAATAGGACGAAGCACAAATTGATTGATAGTAATCGCTATACTTACGATGTTCAAAAATACCTTATAATAAAACCGTTTTTTGAGTAGGTACCTATTTCATATTTAATTATACATTCCATGTCTATCATAATATAGATACGACGGTGGTCTAATAGTTTTGTCTCCCTGGTAAGCCAAGGAGAGCCATTTTTCTTCAGTGCAACTAGAGAGGCGAACCTCAATAAGTTTATCTAGACACTTCGACTAGTACGTTGTAATTTTGAAATTCGAAATAATATTTTATTTTAACATTAAGACATTTTTTTAATTGAAAGCATACCAAGGATTACACAAAAAATAATGTAAATATGGGTATTAATTATTATTACAATCCGATAGTGCGAACACTATACAGTGAGTTTAGTCAGTGCCTAAATATCATGAATATTTTGGGAGGCAATATCTAACAGTTTTTAGGCTAAGTACGGCAGTACTCCAATATCTAATTCATTAATTTGAACTGAAAACTACAAACAGGCTGTGCTGAGTATGATTGACTAGAAAACTTTAAAATTTCCGGGACTTGGACTTTAATATATTGAGATTGTTACTTACCTATCCCTTTATGCATGCCTTTTTGACTGTTAAACGATGATTTCAGGGAGCTCATGTATATTTTTTTTTAAACAGACATCTAACTCAAAATTTATGACTTGTTTATATTTTCTCTAAACTTAACCTAACGTGGTGTAAAAAAAGAATATGACCACGCGAGTGCTAAATTAAGAAAAAACATGCCTGTTTCATTGAGATTTCCTTGGTAAAAACTAGAAAACCGGGGAATTTTTACTGAAATGTACGTATAGCATATAAGAGAGCTTAAAAGTGGCACCGATCCCTGATAAGAAAAAAAGCAACAGGCTAGCTTGGTTTTGACAAGTGATGCGGCGGGAGAATAGTTATGTTGGGAAGAGGGTGATAAATATGAAGCTGGATGATTGGACAGAACCGACGGCTTTTACGTGCTCTCTGAAGCATGGGGGTATTCCAACACCGCCAACTTCTAGACTCAGGGTTGTTACTAAGATTTCTTTGTCAGAAAAATCCCAATAACATTTTTTTTGGATCCAAACCGAGGCCCTTCGATCTGTAGTCAAAGATGCAACCACTAGACCAACGAGGCAGACTCTCTAACTATACGAACTGTACGTAATTAATAATAAACAAATAAAATACTGGGATGTCATTTAATCTCCGATCACAAAAAGCTGTTCTCTATTCAGAATAAATTACCCAAGTATTTGCATAGATGCATATAACTTATAGTATCATTATCATATCGCCATCAATAATTAACATTAATGAGCGTATCTTAGATGTAACTTAACAAAAAAAAATTTCTAGCAAAATTTTTCACTACAATCATAATTACACAATGCTCGACGCCCAAAAGCTTTATGCAAAGCTCCGCCCATTCATCAGACGCGTTTGAACTTCGAAGCTTCACGCCCTCAAAGCGAATGGCATTATATACTACACAGTCGCGCTACGGACTCAGCGAGCGGTAGTCGCGTGTAGGGTGACTCGCGTCCCCACGTTTACGGACTCGACTAACTTATGATACAATAAGAACTTTTGAATGAATAAACTTTTGGTGTTGTTATTTATTTTGTGATATAAAATGGACAAACCCCCTCCAAACTCTACATCCCCCTCGGGAGCACCCGTGAAAAAAGAAAATGAAGAAGAAATCAAGGTATGATTTGCTATTTTATCTTTTTAAAGTTTTTGAAAAAAAGAAACAATTACGAAAGATTTAATTTTAAATCTATTTCCGGTGGAATCAGGGTTACGTCGCACTGGCAGCCCGCCTGCTTTATCTGAGTAATAGGATACGTGTCGTATTTTTAAATATGATACCTACTCTCGGTTGTCTCAATGATTGCGGGAGATTTTTGAATTCACTTCCCTTGGCTTTTTGAATAAATTATGCAGTATAATGTTACCGTATTAATTACATTTTGCAATATACAATAAAATGCGTGTAATATAACGTTTTCGAGGCCTTTTCCAGCCATTAAAGTGTGTAACGCGATATTTGAAGCGCGCTCGGATCGCTGTAACCAGAGACGTTGGATGTTTTGATAATAGATATAGGTGTTGCCACTGTGTGAGTGTGTACGGATTGGTTTCTATAAGCGTGTGCGTGCGGGGTAATTTTAGACGTTCCTTTGCTCAAAATGAAACACGAGACCGTCCCAGGCCGCAAGTCGACGTTACAATTTATTGTTTACACCTGATTATCACATACGTACTGATGATAATTCTACGTAATCCATGCGCAATCGTAAATCGTAATGCACGCAATAGCGGTGGCAGATGCCTACTGGTAATTCGCGCGCTTTTATTTTGGCACTACGGAAATAGTTTGACGTGTCAATAACCCCATCGACAGTGTCCACGCGGTGGTGACGTCACGGGATTCACAACAAATTGTAAAGAAAGTTTGAGGTCGATTTAATTTACGGCATTACGCGTCTAGTGGCCCAAATTGTTTAAATTTAATGGTTTTTATTTTTGTGACATAAGCTTCTATTTCGTTTTCTTTTCATGTTTTCGCCCACATCTTACATTTAAATTTTATATTAATTCAAACACTTTTATCTTGTCGTGTATGTAAGTATGTGTAAAAAATGTTTTATAGAGCTGAAAAAGAAACATAAATATTCCAATGGCCACGCCTTAGTCATACTTAAGTTAAAAATCCAGAAGGTAAGTAATAAATATATTGCTACGAAATTTCTATCTGAGAATGATATCTTTATTATCTAACTTTTTTGGCTCTACCTGGGATTCGAACCCCAGATCTCTCGATCTGTATATTCAAAGATTCAACCATGCAGTCAAAGAGTAACAAAGAGTCACAGTCAAAGAGTGCAGTCGATATATTTGTTGTCAGTTCTCAGTATAAGACCGTTGAATTTATACTTTTACTATTTACCTACCCGCCATGAAGATGAAACAATTGACATGCTTAGAAAAATATATTTCATATCATCTCCAAAACCGAGGGACTTACGGAAAATAAAATATATTTTTCTGACGTCATAACGTCCTTTATCTGCAGATATTATCCACTCATTACGCCACACCTTGTTTATTACACTCTTTATCATAAGGGCATACGGGGCCCGTGACCCATCCTTAGACGGCCCGTAAGGACCAACAATTTCTCTCAAATTATTTTGTTTGACCGTATTACACTTTCCTCCTTGCTCGAACATTGACTATTTTCAGATTTTTGTAAATCAATATTTTTTTTCTTTAATTTTATTGATATATGAAATCCTAGAAGCACAATGAACGCTTCAATATGGCCAAATATGGCCCAATAAAATATGCGCACAATTCAACATTGTGCGCTCATTTTAAATAGTCTCGCCACACCCGTGTCTAATAAAGCGCAACGCAACGCTCTTACATTCCGAAAGGGCCCCAGATGCTTGTGTTTTCCAAAGGGCCCTAGCATAGTCTTAGATGGCCCTGTTTGACACCGTTGTTCTTTTAAATGTAAGAGTTAGAAGTTACATAGCGAGGTAAATAATACGTCTTTGAGAAAATTTATATCACATACGAAAAACTTGTTTGTTATTGTTATACTCAATTGATAGACTATTGACGATACCAGTAACGTTATAGAATTTGCACAAAAAGAATTGAAAGGCTAGATCATTTTTCATTAAGTCTCTGATTCCTGCCTACACGAAACGATTTCTTTTCGCGTGTTCGACATGAAATCGGATAAATTTCATTCGATTTATATGCAAATTATAAACGAGGCATCGATCATCCTCATAATGTTCTCAGCGTGCATGTCATAGTGGTTTCTATAATCGGATATTTGAAATTTCGCCGATAGCATGCCAACAAAATTACTCCGGTAATATACGTCAAGACTGAAACTAAACTCGTGTGTATACAATGTTTTAAAGGCATTAGGTTTCGCGTAGAATTGGAGATTCACTTTAAAATATCGTGAAACTCTGTTCAAACATTATTTACGTAATATTTTAATATATGAAATACTGTTTATTGATGACTTGAGAATAGTCAACCAAGATGGAAAATCAAATCAATCAATTTATCACAAGATATCAAACACGCAAATTTTCATTATGAGCACCCACATTAATTTTTCCATTCAAATTTTCTAATAAAATTAAAGGCAGGTCTGCAGTTCCATGTCGGGGTATAAAAGGAGAGGCATCAGACAAGACAACACCTTCCAAAAATGGTTTTAGCTCTTGAAATAAATAACGCAACAATGTCTATATACAGGTTTGTTATATAGTATGTATAGTAACACTAACGCAATTTAATTTGTATATTTTCCGTTCAACATAAAATAATTTTCCCTTAATTTTCTTTCTGATATTTAATTGAACGTCCCCATTATATTGATGTGGCGCTCTTTTCATATTTATTTTTGTCTAATCTCAATTCTCATTTTGTTCGATAGATTTTATCCAGTTTAACTTGTTATTATTCTTGCATACTTTCGTATTGATACTTTCTACAACTTCACATTGAATATCTTAAGACTCAGGTTGCACTTGTACTATATCGGCAATGAGGCCGTCGATTAAATGCATAAAGAATTAAAGATCTTATTTTGATCACATGATATTTACTATGATCGAATTATTCGAGGCTAGCTACCGCTATTTTTAATTTTCCATATAAATTTGCAGAATTTATGACCTCAAAAGCAAGCTTTCAGATTAGCGTGCAATTTACAAAATTAGACCCTACATCTAATAACGCATTAAGCTTATAGGTCAATGTGCGTATAATAAAATCGCTTGCGTTTATCAAATCTGAAAGTCATAATGCAACATTGAACTTAAATAGAATGTTTTCCGCGTGCACTTTGCACGTCAGCGACATTGCTGCACTGCGCCCGCGCATATTGGGCCAAGGTCGCCCGTGTGTCGGTCACGCAACGTTAATAGTATCATCCGACTTTTCTCTTATCATATTATTAATGGTGTTAAGTTAATGATCCAATTCTTTTCCATGTAGATGAGAAATCTCTGTGAGTATTCGTTAAATCGTAATTTTTTATCCATCAATTTAAACTCACAAAATTCAATTAGCAGTAAAGGCGAGCTTCCTTACGTGGAATAAAATTTTTCGCAATGCTCTAAGAAAAAGCAGCAGATATTCGTTATTCTTTGACGCTAAATAATGATTGAGAATTTTTTTACGTAAAAATATATAATTCTGAATAAAGTGTAGTAATTAGGAGCAAAGAAGCAAGATAAACATGGAAAGCTGAGGAGGGCGCTCGGAGTGACATCTGATAGGCGGTTGTAATTGACACCCTACAATGCGATGTCTCTGCATTGTATGTACATCTTCGTCTCAAGAGTAAATATTAGATATTAACAACAGTTTAAATATCCTTTAACATAGCGCGCATGTTATTTTAGTGGTATGTTTATTTCAATAAGATTATTTCAATATAAATTTTAATTTTGTAAACTCAATTCATTCTCTCATAAAAATACACTAGTTATGTTTGTAGTTCTCATGAAATAAATATGTTAAGTTAATGAGTATACTTTTATATTGATGAGTATTTAAAAAGAACATGATACTATTTGTTTAATAATCTGTTCCCTAGCGTTTCGTAAGTATCTACAAATCGAGGGCCCATATTGTGTGTCTGCAGCTTAAACAGAAAATCTATGGTTCTTATTACAATTTATTAAGAATTTTCTTTACGAATATTCTCACATTTCTGCAAGCGAGATAAATCTAGCTCCCTAGGTCTGTTGTTTGTAAAGAGATAAATATACAGTGTCACATTATTAACACCGTGTAAGAACAACCTGTTTAGAATTTCATACAAGTATCGATTCGTAGATGTAACTTGAGATACGTATTTTTATTCCCTTACATTTTATCTAATTGTATCTTTCTTATAATATACCTAAACGTATCTTATAAAACTATTTAAAGTTGCGATCTATATAAATGAAGCAATTGTTGTTAGTTTTGCTAAAAACGAGGCCCGATTTCAAAGTATTGGCGAAAGTCCGTAGACGGTTATAAGAATAAAAGTAGTGAAAAAAGTTGTATTTTCTCAGCAAAATAAATTGTGTTTGTCAAATTAGGCATTACATAGCGCCTAATTTGTTTGCTCTGTCAACTAGTTCATTATAATAATATGTATATACATATACAGTCCTAATATAATTACATTAGATGTTTGATTCCAATAAAGTTGTAGATACAGTTATTGGTTACTAAAGCTGAAGGAGATGAAGTACTTATAATGAAGGTAAATTAATATTTAGGGTAAATCTATTTTATAAGATTTTATTCTTCTACTAAAAGCAGTTAAATATTCCAATTACGTTACAAGCACAAGGTGGTGTAATATAAATTTAAAGAAGATTCTAGACATTGTTGAAAATCAAGTAGGTAGTTTGGGGACACTAATAAATCTGTGTCAATAAACAAATTTAAAATGTTAATAGTGTCGGTGGGCTCATAAATAAACTTGAAAGCGCATTACAAACGTACAAACCCTTTAGACGTAATACGATACGATTGGACGATGACATTTTGGCCGGGTCGCTTTTAGCACGGTGTTGGATTTCGTTGGCATCAGATTTCTTCCCGCCTTGGCTCTCACAGTCAACTATATTATGACTTTTTAATTTCAATAGACTTGGTCCACTTTTATAGTTGCCTTGATATATTAGAATCTCTAAAACTAGAGTAGATTAGTCTAATTTTTTACTTGTTTGTACTCTGCATTTAACCGCTTTAGAAAAAAACAACTGCATACCCATCTTATATTAATAAGAAATGTATATAGCAAATAGATAAATGTGTTTTGAACATGTTCAAATCACGTGAGTAAGTATAACATTTAGCTAATTGCGACATCGTAAAATTAAATTAAATGTTCTATAAAATATTTAAGGTTATTAAAATTAATGTGCCTGAAGTCTAGACCGAAATATTTTTTTGATAAAGAAGAAATAATTATAAACATCGTTAAATTGTTTATCGCTAATAATCGCTCCATTTTTTTCTAAAGTAATAAAGAATATTTTTAATTACGAAATAATCTGAGGAGCTTCGCGAAGGTTTCAATCGCCGTTTTAATTATCCTAGAATTTCGAAACCGGATTCGCGTTCGTTAATTTTAGTGAAAAGTGAGATGCGATGAGAACATCAGCAAAGCGTACAGTTTATATTATAAATGTCTATTTCTCTGTGTATTGTACCTCTTAGTAATTGTTATGTTTTATCATGTAGTAAATGAACTTATTAACAAATTATGTTAAATGTTTGCTTTCGTTTATCGTAATAATTGATTCGCTTGCAAAATTATAAATAATGGAAAAGTATCTCTTAACTTTTTTTTAGTTAAAACATGACAAAAGAGGGTTACCAGTCTCAGTAATACTGGTCAAACCTGTATCTAATCAATATCGTCTTTCTGTGGGATTGAGTTTAATTGTCGTCGTACTCTTGTATTATTTTATTACAATCGGTTAAGGACGTTTCAGTATCCACCTTATTTATATCAGGTGACATTTCACAAGCATATACGGATTATAAAATTTTAATGTTATATTAATAAATAAGTAACTTCCACATTATCCATATGCTTTCCAAAATAATTAAATAAAAATCTGTTAAAATTCTTATTTTAAAAACTCAAATTTCTCAGTAGCAACAATTATTGTGAACTTATTTTCCAATAATTTAAAATGCGTTTGGATCCAGAAAGGTCTTCCGAGCGGTAAACATGATCCCTTCATAATTAATGCCGGTCTCAACTAGCTGGGCGCCATTGGACACCGTTTGCGTCAGCTTGACGTTAATTTTAGTGTAACCAGACACGTCTGGCAACACTAGTTTTTATCCTGTGTCGTGTGTCATGAGCTTTATTGTGATTTGACACGATCCATTATAGGCTACGAACTTTGCGTTAGGTCATTATTTACTTAAAAAATAGTATTTATGTTATTTATTTCTTTAGTTTCTACTACGCCTTAGATTGCTTGACAGAAATCGCTGTTAGGCCGCTATGCGATCACGCCTCCGAATTGTACAATTACTTAAAATATTGTATAATATTCTTCTGTACTTTTTCTTTTGTTTTTATATAGTGCGAATAATGAGTTTTATACTAAACTATATACTAAATAATTATAAGTACATATTGGTTTAATGAACTCAACTTTCATTAGCTTTATTTAAATATCCAAGTTACAGTTGAATAAAAAATTACTTTAAAAATAAAATTACCGATTCGTAGAAATTTTTTATTCATGTCAAAAGTAATTCTTTGTTTTGATTGTAAATAACAAAAGCGACTTCGTATTGAATTTCTGTTCTATTAAGAAAATAACACTTGGTGTCTTGTGTCTCAGCTTAGATCGAATTACATGACAGCATGGGGTCACGGGAACTATGCAGATTATATTTTAGCATTCAAAAGTCATATTATTTTAAATCGAGTGAAATTTGATAACATTTTAATGAACTGTGGTAGAGAAGGTATAAAATATCGATATTTAACTCTAGATTTTCTTTTATTATAACAAGGAAATTATTGATAAATTGTTTTTGTTTTACAACATCAAAGACATTCTCGGCTATTATATGTGAAATGCATGCAATAAAAAAGATTTTTTTTATATGTACTATAACATATGTATTGTTTTATGGCTACATAGGTACCTTATAAGCCATTTTGAATAAAATTAATGGTGTAATCCTATCTCTGCTGCCATTAAAATTTCGGACATTTACCGTACGAAATGTGATACAACGTTGAAGTGAGTTTTATTTAACGGCTATTGAGTTTTGTTTTAAAAATATTCATATGGTAAATATTTTTTAAATCTTTCTGTTTCCTTCCAGTCCCTAGTACTTGTTAAGCTTAAAAATCCTAAAACGTAGGAGTAGAGTAGTGATCCGAATTCTTCCTAACCATCTGTATGTTTGTACGTGTGTATAGCGTAAGAAAGTAGGTACATTCACTTTCCTCATGTTATCATTACATTTATGGCTCTGTAATTTAGGGTTCCCAGAAATAAATTAAATAGAAGATATTTTTAACGTAGAATCATTATAGTGTGTACATTGTGTTGTACTTCACAAGTAGTGTAAATTTTTTTTATCCAAAATAACAAATTTCGTATGTAGCCATAGGTAGATGTTAATTATGAAGTAGAATTAAATTTACTTTCTGGTTTCAGCTCATTTATATTTGAATTTTTTATCAACCTATAAAATGCTTTTGAAAATCAAAATCCATTACCCATGCCAAATTAAATAATCAGACACATTAGGAAATAGGCTAAAAAGATCTAATTCCTATCTGTTTAATAAAAAAATTAAACGTGATAAAGTGTTGTACGTAGTTTATTATTTCCATTGAAAGCTAAAAGATACGGTATAATTTAACAAAGGATCGAAAGCCAGTGTTGCAAGTTAAACGAGTCTTCCCGAAAGTGCGGTGGTTTCACATGACCAACGCAGCTCCTGCCCGAAGAGTGCAGTAACTCGAGCTTCTCTTTGTTTCGCACCAGACGTTATAATGAGTAGCATGTGAAATATAATCGACTGACGGATATCGGAGATGTAATAGGACGCCGCGGTTTTTGTTGCGTTCGATTCTATTGCATAGGGTTAACGTTGATTGTAATCTAAGTGCGTTCTGAAATTTATTGAAGTAATTCAGTATAGGCAGATGTTTATAATTTAGTACTTGCTACATTTATGAGAATTATATTTTGTTTTAAGATGTGCCTTTTCTTAGAGGCATCTTTTCTTAAGATCTTATTGTTTAAAAGTATATAAATAATTGGTATCAGTAGAGCGGTTTGAAAGCTTCGGGTTCGGAAGGCCCGTGATCTAATTTTTACCATAATTATTTATGAATTCTGTAGAAATTGTTGGGATCTTTTTAATTAAAAGGTTCCCGAGCGTATACTATTGATTATTATTAATTATAGTTAAGAATGAATAAGTAAGGAGTAAAGTATTTTTTACAAGCATGACTTACTGAAGACGGTTATTAAATTTTTGCGAAATATTTATCTAAGCCGTCATAATCGTTTATAGGTTTACAATTTTTACTCGCAGAAAATGAAACGCGATTCTAAAATATAGCCTAGCTGTTCATTAACTTATCATGATTACATTATGATTCTAGTTATAAAACAGTAGCGAAACTTATATTTTTCTAATTAACGCGCAATCGATTATTTAAAAATATGTGACTAACTAACTTTACGTAAGGTGCATATAGACAGCGAGAGTGTGAGATGATGAAAGTTTCTTTTGGCCCCAGCTTGCTACGTGGAATGAGGTTTTGATTACTATTTTATATGATTTTATTTTATATTTTATTTCATTTCGCAATGCATTCCTTATAAATTGTGTAATATAATATAAATAAAAACAAACCCACAACTCATAATTACTAGAATTATAAACTAAATATTTGTGATTTATCAAGCAAATTGCATAATTGGCAATTCAAATGATAATTAATAATTCTATCAGGGACGCCGAATCTGTACTAAATATTTGTTTCCGCTCACATTAGCAGGCCGATCGTTTTACACAGCATTAGGTAAATTATCAGCTCGACTGGTCGCCGACACGCGATATCTTTGTGTACACGGTTCCCACTGGCCACTGTCTCGCCTCTGTGTGCATAGTATCCTATGAATACAAAGTCATACATAGATCTCCACTATTAATTTCTATAAAAGTCATGAGGGGTATCGCTTTCAGTGGTGTATTTGTGGATACGTATTGATGAGAGCTGTATTGAATACAATGCCCGAAGCCACGTTTTTTCGGCTTTATAAATGGTGCAATAAGTTTTCATTTTCACTCTTTATTTCTGAGCTATCGATTACAACATAAATCATAATGCTTGCTAACTTCATACAAATAAATATAAAATGATGTTCAGTTGCTTATAAAAACACAACTTGTTGGATATATTGACAAATTAGTATTACAGATATCTACATATAGAACAAATGTATATGTCTGTAATACTGATTTGTCAATATTTATTTATTTTAAGCATTATTACGTTTCAGATTATTTACTTTTTAATTTGCCTATCTAGCTTACTCAACAACCAATTTAATTGTTCAATGAGTGTATATCTAGAAATCTTTGCTTTATACATGTTGCATAAACATTATAGAAATACGTAAATGCCTTTTAGCTACACACATTGCATATTATTATTTCAATTTATCAAACAAGAAGTGAGAACAGAAGCTTCTTTGTTGTTAATAGTATCGCCTTTGTAATTTCCAGTGTAAGTTTACTAGCAACACTGGCATGCGTAGGTCGGGGTGTCGGGTTGCCTGCGAACGCTCCTAAATTTACCTTCACCGTGCTACCGCCATTAAAAGCGTTTATGTTATATACGATACCAATATCGGTGCACGGCTAATGTTACTGCTTTGAACATGCGACACGCTTTTGTTGTTTTACTAATATTTTTTAGACATAAATGATAAAACTTGCCAAACCTACGCTTGTATGCACCGAGTGTAGGTATCGGAAAATTATGATTTCTTATCTGATTGATTTATTTTGGAACATCAACACCCCAGCGCATATTTCTACGAAATAAAATCGATTAAGATTGAATAGCAGGCAGGCAAAATATTATACAATCATGAAAGTTTACTTTTGTAGTTCGTTGTAAAAGTAAAAAAAAAAAATAAAACGAATATAGTTTTTCATGTTCAGGTCTTCAGTATTGATTATAAATTATTAATTGTTATAAGATTTTTTGTTTGTATGAATTGAATAGGCTTCGAAATTACAGGACATATTTGTACAGAGATTCTTTGAAACTCAAGGAAGGACATAGGATTTTTATTCCGATAATTCTAAGGGACGGTCAAGATAGTAATAGATACGGACTCTATTAGGAAGTTTTTATTGTTTTATTTCAGACCGTATTGGTTTTGAAAAAGTAAAAGCAATGAGTAAAAAAATAATGTAATATAAAGCCCACTAAAAGATCCATAAAACTCTTAAACT
>LQNK01002700.1:325720-396611 GCA_001586405.1 Phoebis sennae | reverse complement strand
CCCCCTAATTATTTTCCAAATGTCTTAAAGTACATAATTTTCACACTTTTATACACTTTTATTATATGTGTAGATACAAACTTAACATATACGAGCAACGCCGCTTGAAATAGTTACTTTATAATATAACAATCAAATTTCATGCGAGCGTATAACATATTTATTAATCGTCGTAATACTTTTTTATATTTTATAAAGTATTATCCCCAAAAATATTAGATATACTTCGCCACAATGCAATTAATTTGACAAATTATGCAACTCAATCTTTTAATGAGATTTTGATTTATTGTAAGCTTTAACAAACGAAAGACTGTAGGAGGCTTTTTCTTAATAAGTATTTAATTGATTTCATAAGTAATGCATATAATGTTCAAATCTCTCCTAAATAATGCACAGAATAAAATACCAATTTGTATGCAGCTGGGAACTGAATCGAATTCAATTCGTTCGTAGTGTGCGTGCGAAATGGTCGCGAAATCGTCTGTTAATTTATACGATATGATTGAATTTGTGTGAATTTGTTCACGTATATCATCCAAGTATGGAAGTTCGTGGAATACGAACATGCAACCCTTGTCGGACAATTTTCCGCAGTATAAGAGGAGATATGCATACGTGTTAAAAGTTAATGTTTACAAAGAAAGAAACATGTGTGACGACGGGTCAGGATACATTTGTCGCCATCCTATTTCTACCCGTGGCTGTCTTAAGAAGCAACATGTAATTCAACAGGGTAATTCTGCTGCATAACATCTTCAGCAATAAAAGAGTGGGAGCCAAGCATTGTACGATTGAGCCAAGTTCGCATCGTGCATAAAATACCTTTTATTTTTATGTTTTTGAATAAATATTTAATTAAGATTGATGATAAAAATTGCTTTCAAATTGGTGCATATAAGTGTGTGTAGTACCTACTTCAAATATTGACTTTTTTGTCCATTAATCAACATCGCGTTCCCCCACAACATTTGTAAATTTGTCTTCACAGTTATGACAGAAAGTATCTGTATAAATAAAACAACACTAATATAAATCAATAATTCACTTACAGGTAACACCTCGAAAGAAATTCAAATGCCCCGAGTGTACAAACACAGAAATGTTATCCGCTGACGCCAAGCACATGTCGCAAAGATCTGCTTGCATCGACAAGTTCACTAAAATATACGGACATATGGCGCTGAAGTCGGTTGAATTTAGGGCGGATCCTTTGCAGTATAGAGAGACAGGATCTGGGATACCACATCTGTATCCAGATATAGGAGCTCTGTAAAAGTTGATTTTATGTGGATTATAATGGTCCTCTGAAATATGGGGAGACGGGATCTGGGATACCGCATCTGTATCCAGATATAGGAGCTCTGTAAAAGTTGATTTTATGTGGAATATAATGGTTCTCTGAAATTTAGGGAGACGGGATCTGGGATGCCGCATCTGTATCCAGATAGAGGAGCTCTGTAAGAAAATTTATTTTTTGTCGAACATAGTGATCCTATAAAGTGTAGGGGTCTGATATTTGTATCTAGATACGTAAACAAATCGATTTTGGGAAAATAATGATCCTCTGAAATACAGGAAGACGGGATCTGGGATACCACATTTGTATCTAGATATCAGCGCCTTGTAGGCAAACATCGTAAGATCGAACATTATGATTGTTTGCCAGATAGAGGCGTTCTATGAGTAGAAATGGAATGAAGTTTAGTCAAGTTATGACAGGTTGAGGGTGGCAAGTAATTATATGGTAAAGGTTAGTAATTTGTAATCACAACGATCTTGTGTGTATTTCATGTTTTAAATGTGGTCGACTAAGAAATATTAATTTAGTCGAACGTATTATGTACTATAAAGTACTTTTAGGTCTTTTCCCTGAAAAAATGGAATAGATCCTGGGTCTTTAGGTCATTTAAAACATCAAAGTGGAGGTTGAGAGGGATTTTGTCTTTGCTTATGATTGTATTTCAGTAAAGATCAGTTCAGGCTGTTTTTTTGAATGATTGAAATTTTATATTGAAATCGGATTTGTGACTTTTGTATATAGAATTTTGTCATGAAAGTTAGATAGGGTTAAAATTGAGTAATTTACGATTTACAAACATCATCATTAAAGTACTGCATACTTTATAGCCACCCTGACTTGTATTTATTAATATTAAAAACATTTTTATACATTTCGATTTGTACAAGCAATTGCCAGGGGCGAAAAATGTGAGGAATTGTTATTTGTCACTAAAACATGTTTTCTTAAATTGAGTTTCAGTTGTATTGTCAGTCTTGACGCTTTTCGTACTTTAACACATTTGTTTTGGTGTTCGATTAAGTGTTTAGTGTGTAAGTGTAATTGTTGTCGGCTTAGTGATAGAATAAATAGAAGCACAATTAAAGGCTTTAAAGTGCTCCACGTTAACTATTTAGTGTCAGTTTTAGCGAAGCGACACATTTACAGATTTAAAGCAAGTGTAACAAAAGTATTTGACTGTAATTCAGAGTCGTTTTGACTGACAATGCAATGGTTTTTTTTAATTAGAACGCTCCTATTAGTTTCGGAGGTATGGACAATAAATTACGAAAGGCTGTAAGCGAAGTAAAAATGGGAATCGTCCCCCATATACCAGGGTAATGTAGATTTAAATACATTAAATAATCCTCTTTTTCAAATTTGTTATGCGGGAGTACTTTCGGTTTTTGGAGAAGTTGACGCTGAACAAACTATTACTATTTTTTCATTTCTTATTATCAATCAGGCGATTTACTATTTCATATATGTATTCCACTTGAAGTAAAGTTCGTATTGAAATAATATAAGAATATCAAAACGTGACGGGTCGGTAAATTAACTGACCGGTTTTTGTCAAATTAAGAAAAAAAATTACAAATACATACTTATGTATTTAATATTTCATGTCAATTTGTTGGGAAGAGCTGGTATTTAGTTTTTTTTGTTTCCTTTAATACAAGTGAAATTAAATACATTCTACAGGCTTGTGACCTATGCTACCATCTGTACGCAGATATACTGCAACCAATCACTGTATTAGGGTTAATAGGAAGTTTATAAAACATTTTTGATTTAAGTCAAAATCTATTATTATAAAATAAGGGACGGGGTTTCAAAAAAGTATAATTTTTATGGACTGCTTTTTAGCCTCAGTACATTGTGACGTTTTGCATCCCCGTCTCTTTAAACATTATATACAGTTATATTTTATTTTTAATTTTAATTCTAATCTGTGCCATGATTCTTTTATATACTCATGATTTTGGCAGCTGATGTTAAGTATAAGATTTATATTCTTTGTTGTATAAGTTCGATTTTCAGATAAGATCAGTAAGACGTTGCAAAATTTATCACAGAAAAAATCATATTAAGTACAATTACCTATACATAGGTATGTATAGGTACTATAAAGTAAAAAAATATTTAAACATTGTTTTGTATGAGAAAATTCGAGGAGCTGATGGAATATAATTCATAAATTCTAAGCACATCTATATAACAATCAGAAATATATGTGAAAATTACGATGACGTCAAATCATGTCATTTTCAATGGTTAAATTAAAACTATCGGCTTCTTTCATTACTATCCCTAAGCAATAAATAAATATAATATCTGGTTTAAATAATACTAAAATTACATTTTGTCCCCATTTTTTTAATTAGGCATATAAAATCCTATTGCTATAAAAATCTGCACAACTGGTTCAATCTATTGAATTTATTGTCAATTTAATAAGGTAAAGTGAAAATGTAGTTAAAGTGAATTTTATAATTATATTCATTTTTATATTAATAATTATTGTTAAGATGATTTACATCCCAAATTTAAATTTTATAATAAATTAAATATGTATATCCGACTTAAAATATATCGAATACATAATTGTTCGATACCAAAATAATATTGTACATTTTTTCGGAATTCGATACACCCGTCATATTATATATTATTTTTAAAATACTGTATATGTATATGAATATCGCTCGCCTGTCCCTAGAATTGTAAAAAAAGAAAATTCTAAAAAATGTAATGAAATTGTAGTTCTATAGGTGAAAATTAGTCCATTTTGACATATCGGTGCTTGTGAAGGATTATTCCTAAAGAAAATGTAGATATTGTTATATTGTACGAAGAACGCACGAAATGTAGAACGTAGGAGTAGAACGCAATTTTGCGATATATTTTTTTTATCGCAGTGGTGACTGCCTTAAGTTTATCCAATGTTGTAATGTGTTTATGAATTGACTCCTGGACAGAATCGGAACTTTGATTAACTTCATACAACGTGTAAAAAACGCAATTCGAAAGAGAAATTCATTAAACTATTCATTTATTTAAATAATAGTTAGAAACACACACTATAAGCAACCCAGCAAAATCTGTATAAAGCTCTTTCGATTACTCAGGAATTGCGTTTTGTTACTTGTTGTATATTTGTGTGAAATATCATAAGTTGATAATGTATTAAATTTTCATGCAAGCCGCCATTTCTCATTCTATTCAAGTTACAATTTTATTGTAATGGGTAAACAATATCACTTTTGGTATTCAATCCTATACACGCGATTATTATGTGGAATATGATTATTAGATAGATTAATTAATTATTTTACATAATATAGAAATATTTTTTACTTTTATAAGATTCCATATTTCTGTTAACATACTATATTTTAAGTAGCAACACTAATCATAGGAATTTTTGAAATGCCATTTACATCTTTATTTATTTAGCGTTTTTTTGTACAGAGTTTTTAATAAATTTTATTTCTAAGTATAATTTGTAAAGAGCTATATTTTAACACGACATAATAAATCGCAGCCAAAGAAATTGTCGACTAGTCTCGAGGGATGTATTTATGGTTTTAACGCATTTAAATGAGTTAAGAAAAATTCTATAGTTGAAGTTACCAACGCTATAAAATGACAGACTGAATCAATCATTTTGTGTTAGGTAAATGCTAGATTGTAAATTGATGTTGTAGATAAAGTAGATTTGTCTATGTGCTTATTTTTAGTAATTAATTGTAATATTGGTCTGCCTAATTTTGACGTTTGTTGGTAACGTTGCAGTTGATGTGTTTACGTACATTTACCTTTTATATCATGATTGTCATTGATGAATATAAAAGTACATATTGTCGCCATTTTTATGATAAGGCCTAAAATTGACGATGGAAGAGGTATTCTTAAATTTTGTTGTTAAATGTTGTATTGCAGAAGCACGCAGCTAGTAAATCAATTATTTTAATTAATTGTGATTATTTTAGTTTTGAATGTATACCTATATTATTTTATGTTCAGAACAATATTTTTATTTTGTAAACTAAGTACATACTTCTTAAAATATTTGTTTATGTGGAATGGGTTTTGTATACATCTTATTGCGTAGTGAATAATTACCAATTGTTTATTCTCTAACGAACAAATTTTTATATTTTGTTTGAATTAAGTATATCAAAATTTAGTTACAAATACGTAAAAATTTTTAACTCTTGTACAAAACCATTGTCGTTTCACCATAAAACTCTTTTGTTATTTTGTAGATAAATGTTTTAAAGAGTAAGTAAGTACTTAATAGATATTATTTGTTGCGATGTACAGCGTGTAAATAGTTTATTATATACTGTGAATAAAAGGAGACATATCAATTTGTAGACATTATTTAATTTGTTCCCATCCTGTTTAAATATGCAATTTATCTCTGGTTGGTCGAGTCGCTGGTCCTTCGCCTGCTTGGTGATAAAAAAAATAAAAATCGAAAAACATTCAACCGTCTTAAACTGTTTAAATAACGACTCACCATAACTTATTATGTATCGTCTGTTTAAGTCAAAATATAGCATATATTGCCAATTTGGAAAGTATTTGAGTGTCAGTGCGTTGCAGAATTTGTTACAAAGTAAAGTAAGTAATACGATTTACCCCAAATAATACGCTTGTTGGGTTACTTAAAAAAATATATACTAAAATTTATCGCGTCTCTTTGGGTACCGCGTTTAAAGAATATACTTTAAATATTAACTTTGGACACAATTTACACGTCTATAGGTACTTAAATGTTTAAAATTATAGATAGCAAATAAGCAATTTGCCTACTGCACAACAGGCAATAGTAATTGCCCTACCAGCCATGATCATGATATCTGTAATTCATCTTGTGTTTATTAAATCTTGCATCATTTTGGATTTACTTTCAGGTCTTGCGAAAATAATTCACATCTCTAAATAAACCTAAAATTCAGCGTTTAATCGCTTAGCATAAAATACAATGCAAATCCATTGTGCATCAAATCCAAAGAGGTAAAATTGCAACGATCCTAACTTTGTATCAAATGGGTTACAAAAGAGAAAACGCAGAATCTGTGTCTATTCAACATCATAAGTAATCCATTTGTAGTGCCATTGCGTTATATTTCCTAGTCCAGATGCAGCGAACACGTGGGCGGTCGGGCTACCGTCAAACGCATTGTTCCTAAAACAGCTATTAAACTATCACATAAATTAGTGCGACCATAACTGATATCATTTCTAAGTGGAGTAAGTCCGCTATTGTTTCAAAATTATAGTCATTATGGCGTTAGCGGCCAACTGCGCTTTCGTTTGATTAAATTTAGTTTACGTGTAGGGGAAGGTGGCCCAAAATGGGTAAACTAAGCAAGAATGTAAAAAAAAAAGTCAAGTTCACCTTAATTCTTAGCTTAATTGATATCAATACAAAGGTTATTTATTAAAGTATAAAATAAAATACTAATTGAATATTTTTTGTGAAATATATTTATTTTGTAGGAAAAATATAAAAGGTCTACAAAAACTCATTTTGCCCGCATATTAGCCTAAAAAGGGTAACCCCCTCTGGGCAAAATAGGTATGCCTAAGACAAAACAGGTACGCGTTGTTTTTAGACGGCTAGAGCCTCTCAATTATCTATAATAATAAACAAATAAATAAAATATCACTACTTTAACAAGAATATACATCGATCGATTCTAAAGTCTTCATTCTTGACATAAATCGCAAAAGTAGGAGCCTACACCTGAGTAAGAAGTGCAGTCCGTGGGCCCATTCATTACAATTTTCACATTTGATCCAATCTTCATCAGGTGAATCCAAATATGGATCTCCACAATTAAGGCAATAATACTTAACTTTTAGCTTCTTCTCTATATTCTTTCTACTTTTCAACTTTAACTTTTTTTGTTTTGCTAGTACATGGTTTATTATAATCGTTTATCTTTATTTTAGCCGATGGCTTAGGAGTTTGTTTCTTTCTGTTGTCATTCGTTATTTTCTTTTTCTCTTTCTTCGCCTTTTGTTCCTCTAAAGTAAAGTAAGTAAAATAATACTGTTTTGAATCTTACGCGCCCGGTTTGTTTTGTTTGGGCTCAGCATTGGCATAGGTCTGATTTCCACAGGCTCGGCGTGAGGAGTGCATGAGGAAATGATGAGTTTTTCTTATATTTATTAATCATCTGAAAAAGAAAACCCTATTAACAATGAATTCCGGGCATACCGGAAAGGGCAAGTCGGGTACCCGTTTTACCCAACCCGTTATGCCCAAGAGCACCTTGCTAAGAAAAATAATAATAACTTCGAAATGGAAGTTGAAACAACAGAAAAAATTATTCAACTCTACAGTTGGATAGAAGTAAATTAGAATGTGCATAACAACAATCGGATATCTATGAACATTTTCGACTAATTTCTAAAGACTTACCTTGCTTTTTTCTAACAAAATCACCAAATATCTTTCGTTACATACACCTCCGCTATGTCGCGACTTGTGTGTTCTAGCGAAACTGATTGAAACTGTTCAGTGGTTGACAATTCTCTTCACGTACACACATGGACACTCAAGGTTACAGTTGAAGCGTACAACGGCTTACCCGCTTTAGGCAGGGCACCCGTTTTGGGCTAGTCTCCCCTAAACTGTTTACATTTAGATAGACATATCTTTCATAGAAATTATAAGTTATTCAATGTAATTTTCTAAAGTTAAAATTTCCCTTATTATAGGAGTTTTAAATCTTAAATATATGGAACTAATATCGCTTTACACGGGAAATAAAAGATGATTGAAGAAAATAAATTACTGGAATCCTAGGTAGCAAAGGCATAAGTTGTCATTAAATTTCTGTAAAGCTTATGATAATTAATTTTGCACCAGACAAGCCCCAACATGATCCACAAGACTTGACCGTAAAAAAAGTGGGAAAAAACTAACAGCAACGATGTTTAGTGTTGAGGATCTTCTTGGTGTGCCGTCCGTTCATGTACCGTCCCTGATGGTCCCCAACAAATACGACATTGGAGTCTTCAAAACACACGACTGACTTGTTTTGCTTAATAATTTTGCTGGTATCTTATTTATAATATTACATATAATTTTCAGCTCATACATATTGAAATATGTATGTCGTAATAAGAATGAAATGCAATTAATTAATTATCACTTGAATCGGAGACAAATGTAAATATTTCTCGCGTATACGTTTAATATCGGGTAACACTTGCGACAAAATTGTAACGTGCCAATTAACAAATATTTGCATAAGAAAACTGGTTTCAAATTCTGTGATTGCATTAAAATTAACATTGATATTATTTTGCCCAAAAAAGCGATACCCCGCAGCGATTAATCGATACCTATCAACGAATGTAAATATTCAACTTTATGTAAGAAATGTATTTCCAAATATTTTATCAATTTGACACGAGTAAGTCCTTATGAATTTTAGTTAACCCATTATTGATATTCATTTATTGGACTGCATGTTATTGATATTAGCGATTTATTATTGTTCCTTATTCATAATGAAATAGATCCGACGGTGCACAATCTTCATCGTCCATGAACATTTACAAAACCATATAGTCCCTAGTCAGAAACGTCGCAAATATGGATTACCTCATGCCCCAGACTTAGGGGTAAAGCATTTGTGATATTCGATAGATTGGTAAGTATCTCCGTAAAAATTACCAACAAATTCTGTTTTACATCGCCACTGTATATATGGAAGTATTTTTTTTGAATCAGGTATGTCGTTTGTCGCGATAAATCGCTAAAACAAGTTATAAAATAGGTATAAAGTAGTGACGACAAAAAAGTAATGCTAACTAACATGACCCTCTCGGTGATCACGATCAGTATTAAATTAACTTAAGTGGCTACTGGATTTCGTAGCGGCGATTAATGATATCAAATTTTCTAAATACACAGAAGTGTATTCTGTAACAGTATAGAAGAAAATTAAAATAAAATATTGAAATATTGTTATTATTGTTATTAAATATTCTTGATACTATCGAATAAATGTCAGCAATATTTACAGAGAAAATTAATGTATAATTTTTTTAATTAAATTTAAAGCTACTTTCAAAATGCATTATTAAGGACCAGTAGGTACAACCATTTCTTATATTAAATATTTATTTAGATTTTTTGGAGACCAATCTTTGTTAAGAAATGAATCACATGAATCGAAATCCAAAAAATCAGCCTCATGATCCACAAAACAAACTAGCAACATTCTAGTAGCCGGAAAAGATGCAATCTGCAGTAAACAAAGAACGCACTCGTCCATACATCGTCTCGCTTACGACTTTACTATGGTATTGTCGCGATATATTCGCCATCGCAAGCCGCAAATCGCCCGAGCCCTTTGTAGCACCGACAGCCTGCATTGTACGCTCTAACACGGGAGGTGTTGATGTCAGTCCACACAAATATGTAACAAGTGAAAAAGAAAATGCAGTCGGGACGCAACAAGCGACCGCGCTCCGCTTCGCAATTTATTCACGCGTAACACGACTGAAGTAATTTTAATTAGAATGGCCTTTTAATGAATAAAGACATAAAGTGTGTAGTGAAATTCCATGAGATTTCCGCGAATTCTTACCTGTCAAGTTTAATTGGTGATTAGGTATTGCGTGATTCCGTCCCTACTCCCTACCTCAAGGGTCCATTGTGTGATCAAAATATTCATGAAGAATGCAAAAGAATTTAAGTTATTTTGATTCGAAAACTGCATCGAGATGTCGCCTTGATGCATTACACATAAGATTGTAACTTTACCTCTAGCTGAATAGAGTATAAATTAAGGCGCATAGAATTACATAAATTGCGAGTAATAATTGAGTACTCACAGGATTTTTTATTTTAATGTTTTCAGGGCACATCTTAATAGTTTTATACCAAATTAAGAATTATAAAATTTAGTATGTAATAAAATTATCTACTACCTGAAACTATAAACAAACACATCCATGGGGTAGGGTGATGATATCACTGCAGACAATTGCAATGGACGCAATAGAAACATGAATTCAAATTTATAGTTTAAAGTCTAAAATAATTTGCAGAAGCATTACTAGAAGTTTGGAAGGCTACGTGTATAAAAAAATGCAACGAAGTAGTCATAACTTAAACATCGTTTTTTTATTTTTAAGTGACTTTTCTAAAAACGAAAACGAGAAAGTTATCAATTCATATTATAGTTAAATACAATGCTGTGTATTGTCCATAAAAATAGATAAATAAATGTTCAGGAACATTTAACACTACGCCATCTAGTTCCAAACTAAGTAAAGCTATTTGTACTATGGAAACTATATAACTGATAGACATACTTAAATATACTTTTTTTTTTAAATAAATATATACTATAAACACCCAGACAATAGAAAATTACAATATTGATCATCACATCATAATTTTCTTCAAGTGTGGATCGAACCCACATCCTCCGGCGCAATAGACCATTGCCACATTTACTGCGCCAGTGGGGTCGTTATGATAAATATTTGAGACTGATACTAATTTTAGTTGCTTTTAAATGACATGAATCGATTTATTTTATTGTAAAATCTAGAGTGGCATAGCTGCAATTCGTAGGTATACCTTGGCACATAGTATTAGATAAGATTACAACAATCGATGTGGATGACGCGTGCGATTGAATATAATAGGTGACCATTTTCAGGCAGAACCTAACGCCGCTGGTTTAACGAACGGCTGACGAATGGGTGACGTAACCATGTTCAAGCCTTTTTTAGGACGATTATTTGTGAGGGTAGATGGAAGGTAAACCGTAGAAGAGTTCGAATATGTTAAATTAATTTATCTTAATTTTTTTTGTACAAAAAACCCATCGCATTCCGAATTCGCCTTATTACTAGGGAAACAGATTTTATAGAAGCTTGCAAATGCATATAAAATGGAACTGAAATAGGACCTATTATGGCGTTTTTTAAAATTTTAAGAGTTTTCGCCTAATCGATTTTAAAGTAGGGTGTACATAAAAATGTCGGGAACCTTTGGTCAAAATGTTTTGTCTATCCGCGCCTACTATTCCAATTAAAATCTTGATGTCAATATGCACATTATTATTGAATCCACTATAAAGCATGTTCCTGAACCATGCAGCATATTACTTGTTGTGCTTAAAGTGTTAAATGCGATATTACAATAACTATTAGATTTCTTTACTAATAGATTAAATTCAAGGCATATATGCACCCTACTCATAATATTGAATGGCATTGCGTCAGTCACCATCTCTGGCGACTACCGAGTTTGGCATGTAATGTGTGCTGTAGCCTGTATCTCAATTCGTAATCAATATTTGACTACAATATAATTAAATTTTATTATTAATAGCTATTGTTCAAAAATAATGTATTTATGAATGTAACAAAAAACATACGAAGGCGACAGATATTTTATTGTGTTAGTATATTCATTTTAATAAACAGTTTACAAGATTTTTGGATTATCTGCATTTGAAAATTTTGATCTATTGCAAAATTTTCGTAACAGCTCCATATCAAAATTGTCTCGAACTATAACTATCTCGAATGACAGGAGAAATAATATTCAATAGTTTGGGATAATAATATATTGTCTGTGGTTTAGGAAAACAACTGCATATTATATCAAATTATTCTAAAGCCTTTAGTATTTATTATTTTTTATATTATTAGCCTAAAGTAAAAAAAAATAAATGAATAAAGGTTTATAATTTTCCCTTATTTCTTGAAATATTTTACATGATATTTCGGTAGTTATACACTCGGTAGATACCGCAGTTATATACTGGGTAAATAACTGCGGAATTTTGTTTATAATGTAACGAAAGAAACGGAAGGAAAATGGTTCAATCTAAATCTACCGCATTGGTCCAATATATCTCTTTAATTTAGCCTAAGTGTAATAAATAAAATAATATTATTATAATTCGAAATGTAATATTAGGCTAATATTAGTATTAGCCTAATATTACATTTTGAATAAAAAAGGTACACGCAGGTTTGAATAAAGAAAATACAAGAATTAATAAATTTTCTAGTTATTATAATGATAATAGTTAAAATTTTAGTTAACATCCCTGCGATTCACTTTTCAAAACTTTAATAATGTATTTCATTTATAAATAGCCGCTACGTATCTATTTCGCTACACAGGAAAAAAAATACATAAATCACTATTATAATTTATCCAAAGAATCTTGTGTATATAAAAGATAACATTATAAATACATATTTTTTTCGAAAATATAGACATACAAATACAAATCTCACAAATAAAAAATCTATATTTAATTTCAAATTAGTTGCTTTTAGTCTTAATGGTTCATAATGAAGACAAGATATGTACCTATATGAGTTGTGCTGCTGATATAAATTTAATTTTGTCAATATTGAATAAATATATACCTAGTAATTTAATAACCCATCATATTAAATGGGTGTGATCATTCTCATTCAATGGGTTCTTCTTAACATATGGAAAGTAAATTAAATAAAATAGAAAATCGAGAGTTAATGGATACAAACATTGACTTTTAAATCACCATTTACTGAAATTAACTGAACAAAACACTAAATATTATTAATACAAACAGGACAAACATACTCTTTGTTTATTTTGAAAGTTCTCTTACGACAATATTCTTGATTTAATTAAAAAACATTCAGTTCCAGTTGAACGAACTGTGACTAAGAACAATAAAAAAGGCTAAAAATGGAAAAATTGCGTATTGAGCACATTTGTGGGCGAACGCTCGACTAATCTAACAGATTTTTGCTAATAATTCCATAAAATAAACATCTAAATGCGAAGTAGATTTTTTAATTTTCTTTGCCAATCTCGCCTACATTCATATCCATAACATGGAGATTAAATTATTGTTAATTTGTTTTTAATTGGCAATTAAAAATGTCACTAGCAACGAAAGTAAGCTTTCTTCGATTATTAAAATAATAAACCTATTTTAAAAATATAAATTGAATAAGTTGGAAGATAAGGAAAAACGTCTGATTAGCCATAACATTCCAATAAATACCTACCTGATGTAAAATAATGTAAATTATGACACAAAATTAAGGAAAATCTTAATTTGCAATAATTTACACAAAAGTTTTTTATTGGCAATTTTAGAACCTACTGGTGCATATGTCAAAGAAAATAAAATATTGAATTAATAATAAGAATTAGCAAATGTTTTGAAGAATCTATCAAGTTGATTGCGCGGGATTGTGGTAAGATGTCGAGATGGTTTTCAAACGTGGTCAACGACGTAGAGCGTTGGAATCGTCAGGATTAGGTTCTAACTATAGGCATAATATTTTAAACGTAAAGGTATATAGTAATGCAAGTGAAGAACGTGACAAAGTTTTTAATTATTAGACGTGAAAATCGCCAGCGAGTAGGAGGGATTTCAGTGGCCCCCATTTGACCGCCATTACCTTATTTGGCACGTCTCGATTCTAAATATGGCTCGCGGCCAGCCCACCGCTCTGCAGCAGCGCTCGCGCTGTTAGCTTCCTATTCTATTATTTCTATTTACGAAATAAACTGAAAATAAAAGCTCTATTTTAATACAGATTTTGGGTACTGAAACGTTCGCGGCTTCCCGGTTTCCTACGGATGTGTCGGATTACGCTACATATTTCCATCTCTATCGTTAGACATTTATATATTTAGTGTGTGAGCGAGACGGATAGAGATTGAGGCGCGCGGGACGGAACCGTGCGAAGTCAGTTGCGGTCCGAGCGGCCAAGTCGTCAGTCCCGCCCTCGGTTCTTTCGCGTTTTCGGTCAGTCTCCGTTCGACGTTCGAACGGTGAAGTGTGTATAGCGCTTGTGCGCACCGGTTACTGTGGCGTACTGCGAGGTTATAATGGACGCGCCCGGCGGAGCGCGGGAGCCCCGCTTCGGGCCGCCCTACGGTATGGGACTTCTTGGGGATGTGCCTGATATGTACGGTGCTGGACGGCCGCCGAGTTCTCTCGGTGGAGGTCTCAGGCCAGGCATGCAGCCCTGCACGGTGCCAAGAGCTGGGGTGAAGCGACCATCTGACCAGTGTTACGATGAAAGACCTTCACAAAGTCTCGGCCTGGAACACTGCGCGATGCCAGACATAGCAGATGATGGTTATGCCTCCTTACAACCTAAGAAGTCGCCACCCTCCAATGGCAAGAAGACCAAGGGTCGTGTTAAAATCAAAATGGAATATATTGACAACAAATTACGGCGGTACACAACTTTCTCGAAGCGGAAGACTGGCATCATGAAGAAGGTGGGTCGCCTGTGCTTTTGGCAATATTCCATAATATGATGTTCAAAAGCACTTGACCACTCTATGAATGTTTTGTGAAAGTGTATCATATAATTTTCCAAAAATTAAAAAATCAAAGTGAAATAATAAGTCTGTACGCTCAGCTTAAAATAAATTCTTGTGTTATAAAGAAAATAAAGTTGTAGCGCTAAAGGTAAATTTGATTTTTTATATGAATGAGGATCCAGATTAATTTTAAATGAAAAAAGCTTACCCTTAATATTTGAATAATCCCAAAATATCAGTTTATAAAGAGAAATTTAATTTTTAATAACAGTAAAAATAAAACTGAAGTTCTGACTGAGAACAGTAAATAAGATCATACTAGATGAGGATAAATAAATAATATAAATTTTAAATTTATTTACATTATGTATAACTAATGAACACACTTATTGTATGTGTGATTTTAGTATTTAAATACATTTTAAATTGATGATCCCAGTGTATATAACTTGTATTTAAACATATCTGAAATGAGTCAAACGTCTGGTACATGGATTATATCTCAGATGGAATTTCTGGATCCTTGTCTATATTTTTTATTTGCTTTCATAATGCATTCATAGTTAAAGTAAAAATGAATAAATTCTTTAAGATGAAATATACACTTTTAGGTTATATTGTCAATATTTGACAGAATATTATGGAATATTGTGAGAAATGTGTTAAATTTTATATATTTTTACATATTTATATCTTTATTATTCACACCAACGTGTATAATAAGTGTTTTCCAAGAGATCTGAGTGTTTATGTGAACATTTGGGAGGAAAGTTATGACAGGTGACAGTTTTGTATCAGATGTTTTCAAGTGAGTAAATAACAATTTAAGCCGACTTTATGCCTAAACGTTACTAAAATTTTGGGTAATAACTCCATTCTTAATATTAATTTAATATATTATAGCGTATTAATTGAAATTATTATTGTTTATAGTAGCAGCTGTCAAGTTTTTAATTCTCTACGGGTGTCACTAGATGGCGGTAAAAACATATTTTGCTTTAAAGCCGAATCGTACCTAGTTTTTTGATTTATAAATTGCCTTATTTTGAAAATTTATTTACAAGTTCTATCAAATTACGAAAATAAATTACTTTGCATTATATACTTGATATACATGCATTTCATGGTTACGTGACTAGATTTCTAAATTTAGTTGCGTAATAATAAATATATCTAAAGTTCGTGCAATTAACAAAAACACATAAAACTGCAATTAAATAAGTTATAAAACTTAAAACATTTTTTACATTGTCCTGGAACTTAGCAATTAAAATTAACTATGATAGTATAAAGTGTTCATATTACGAAATTAAAGATTCTGCGCGTTTAAAGAATTTTAATGACAAAAATTTTCTGCTCAATTACTTGCACCCATGACACATTTACCGTCATAATGGCGCAAGTATCTCAATAAGCGAAAACTTGCATTTATATTTTATCCATAAATATGAATGGATACATTATGAATGAAAATGCATTCGGAATACATAGTTTTTCATAGACAACAGTACCACATCTCTTACAAATTTATTTAATTCCCTTCTAAAGTATTTATTAAACCATAGTACATAAAGAACGATGTTAAATTCAACAGTGCTTACAATTTATTTCTAATTCTAATTAAAACAGTTTTAATTAGTAGTCTGTCTGTTAAAAATCATTCGATATAAATAATTTAAAAATAGATACATAAGATAGTTTGCTATATTACAGTATATACTTAAATAACATACTAGGGTAGTTATTTTTATTTGTATGTCCTTTTATTTATAATGTATAATTTGTTATCGAACAAACATTGACTTGACATGTCACGCGTCTCTGAAGAAAAAAAAATGAAATAAATGGTAAATAATTAAATATAATCATTGGAATAGAACAATAAGATCATCACCAAAACTCTACCTATACAATTTAAAACCTATGTAGGTATTGTAGAGAATACTTGTCCTCCTTTTTCTTAAAATATCCTAGGAAAACGAATTATATTCCAAAATGATTATTCATTAGATCTTCATTCTTCAATACCTTTTTTCGCGTATTTCATGTTAAAAGGAAATAATAGCTAAGATAAGATTTCTATTCAATATAACGAAATATATCCTTATAATAGATTTAGTGTTGTCGAAAATAATCAATTATTCGAGATAGCACGAAACCGAGCTTCATTACGCAGACATTGTCAATCTGTGTAGGGATGTCACCGCGCCATGTAGACATGTCCCTGATCCTAGAACATCGAGTTGATTTACCGATAATGGTGATTTTACTCATTCTGTTCTGAATAAACGAGGTCTTTAATGGCTCTCGAACTTTACTCATTTTAGCTGCTTAATGGCTAGATCGATATTGCCTCGAACTGAAACTATAGTTATTTTGGTTGAGCGTTTTTGGAAATTATAATTATTCATTAATTAGAAAGAGTAACAATAAAATTTCGTCTATCGTGTTTGTATTTAAACGATCTAAGTGTATATTTAACAAAAATCAGCAAATTTTGAAAAACATCAATTATATTTAATCGACCAGAAAACAAATGGGACATTTGTTAAAATTTTATTTTTAACATAGCTCACCATTATTTTCGGATTACTGTCCGTCAAAACTTAATTTTATTTGAATGGGAAATTTGCTTTGTAAACACCAATCCATTGCTATGTAATTGGTATAATTCTTAAGATGACATCAAATAAAAGAAAATAAACATACCATCAACCTAAAGGCAAGATAAATACAAGACACTTTTTTATAACCTTATTAGAACGCTAGAGAGTAATTTCGTTCCAATGGTTTCTACAAAGTTGCTGCTAATTATGGATTTATATATTTTTCGTTCGTTAGTCGGTATTTACACAATAAGTTTTTGCGCTTGCACGCGAGCGGTGTCTCTCAGCGGGTTACGACGTGCCTCCTTCTGGTACACGGAACGTATCCGTCTCGTTAAACCTTTTTACTTTATCTATGCTCTATACTCTGTGGTATTGACTATCTAATCTGTATAATCTTGTTTTGATATTGTTACAGATAATTAACTTTTGTTCATGCTTGGTGTACTTTTGTTATTACTTATCGTGGAATCTTAGAAGTCAACGTAGAATTTAAATTTATTTTATACTAAGTCGTGAATGCCTATGTAAGAAGAATACAAGTTTACTATTTACAAACTTCCTGGTATTTCGAGCCTTTAAAAATAGCCTCTATCTCTGTTAAAATAAATTTCTATTAAAATAAGTAAAAAAATCTTTAAATTTATTGCAAAATATACTATATACTTTTTGATTTTTGTCAAATAAATATCAGAAATCAATACAAAATATATTTTTATTGCTCTTAACCACTCATTAAGTCATTAGTCTACATCTACTATTTACTCCTTAAAAACGTACGTTCATCTACAATGCAATTTTATGAAAACTACTAGACACCGTTCATCGATAAATGTTTGCCTTGTGCAGTTTAAATATATAAAAGGTTAATCATGACAATTCCTCAGTTGGTCCATCTTCCGTCAAGTGATCGCCTTGTATACAAGAGTAATTACAACGCCGCAGGGGTTTCGAGAGACACGATTTGCCGGCTAACGTCGGCGTGTGTCGGTGTTTTGTAGGTAAAGCATTGTGCCTTGGCCGACTTTGTCGTGTTTTGCCGACAGAATCTCGCTGCGGGCTGTTTGTAGTAGCAACGAGGTTTTGCTCCTATATGATCCATAGAATGTAACTGAAAAAGCTTTGTCGCATATCATTTTGTCGTTATAATCAATGATAAAATCTTATTTCTGGAAAACGGGTTCAGTGTTGCAGTAAATTAAAACCATGTCCAGTGTCTGTAAAACGTGTAGGTCTTAGTTAGGTATAGCAATATCATAAAATATATCCTTCATAAAATCATCATAGACAGACTATGTACAATGTTTCGCAATGAAAATATTTATTTTTCTAATTAAACGTCAAAACGTTTGAGATCACGATCTTAAGGCGCAAAACCGGTCAGAGTTCTAAATGAGTCAACAGTGGACTCAAATGAAACCCCTTACCCTATGATGGCTTTCATTTTATATTGCTTTTGTTCGGAGCGGGAATAAATTATACAGTCCGATATAGGTCCGATATAGTCCTTAAAGAGGACATTTTAATAAATTTAAAATAACGATTATCGTTGGGTCGCTGAGTCGTGATTTCGTTAGCTTCGTGGTTGGGTCTTTGGTTGGAATAAGTCGTCACGAGCGATTACTAAATTAATTAGGGACTAGCCTGGATGTAGATTGCGGGCTAGATTATTTTCCCACACGACCAGTCGATAACTTTTATGTTGATATCATAATACTTCGTTATAATACTCTACCTGATGCAGATCAAAGCCTAGAATATGTAAAGTGAACGAAACATTTAAACAAATGCAAATTAAAAAAAATATAATAGCGAAGTTTAACATAATATCTTGCTCTAGAAAAGGACGTAACCTTTCTACTTGAAAACAGCCCACGTGATTCCTTACATTGCCGCGAGATGGCCTTAAACTGTTTACGAGTCAGGCACATTGTTCGGGAACCTCTTTGTTCGCTCTGTTCGCCTAGTACTTTTTGGTCCCATATTTGGCACGCTTACGTGAGTTCTTTTAAATCATCAACCCAATCATGAGGGTTGAAAATTTTATTTTTACCGTTATAAAGTAACAAAATAAAGATTTTGATCACTCAATCGGATATTCATGTCGTATGGAATTTGCAAGTTTTTGGATTAAAATCAACCTGTATTCAGAACATTGCTAAACATAGCTCGTGAGATATGGGCCATAGACGCGATCGCATTGGATTGTAATAATTAGTATACTAACGCAACACGTAATTGTTTCATTTGACGCCCTGTCCGCACTCCCCTTTGCGCGCAATTAAATTTTAATGCAGTGATAAGATTAGTCTTTGTTATTTCGCGTAGTTCTCTTACAATTGTCATATTACAGGAATCCTATCTTTATGCTTATCCTAATGAATATCTTCATGTATTAATTTATTTTCGAAATATAATATTCTCAATTTTTATTTTTAAAGTTTAAGAAAACAAACTTCTCCATGGCTGACTTTAGATAGTTGTGTTACTAGGTGAACATAAAATATAGAAAGTTACGGAATGTGACCACTACAAAAAGATCTTTGCCTGCACTACAGTTTCGTCTCGTTATGGTACAGCAGCTTTGAATACCGGGCGGCAGGGGGGCCTTAGATTGATTGGTCGCTTGGTAGGGAATGTCTGGCTTGTGGGCCCGCCTCCCTGCGACACCTAGAGAGAACGCCTTGTTGTTATGCGCGCCTAGTACACGAGTTCCATTGAGAACCAACCGCGTGCCTTTCACAATCGCCAAGAACGCCCAAAATACAAACATTATGTAGAAAAACGCAAGAAATATGCGCAATATATTTATATATGTTTATTTGCTTAAATTGAATCAAACAAAAAATATCAACTTATCCAAATTTTGAAATATGTTACATTGTAATTTTAAATCTGTTCCAACATCAATCTCAGCTTAAGTCAAGCTGGACAGATGACAGTCGAGTTGCACTGATTAGTTGGAAAGCTCGACAGTTTGTCGATGTCCAATCGACTAATCGGCGAATTTATCGGTTAGACACTAGTTCGTTAGCCGTCGGTGCATATCAAAGACTCCACAGAATCACGACTGTAGTGTTATGGAAGTAAATTTTTGAGAATATCCTGATAACGCGCACGATCATGCCTGGCAATGTGAACGAATGTCCCTAATCTCACCCACGTCATTTTCCAAATTTTTTGTTAAACTATTTAATGTCATTTCGATATAGAGTTAGAACGCAGCAGGTATATGTGAATCATGAAAATTACAAGAAAAGAGAGCAAAATATTCGAAATTTATAATTAAAAGCAATCAGTGCGTAATTACAGTAAAGGAACGCTGGCAGGAAAGTTTCGTTTTTCAAAGCGCCCTTAAATACACTATAATTAAGAACATGAGAATTTTAATAAAGTTTCAAAATTGCGTAAGGCTACCCATATATTTTTTTCAGAATAATTTGTCAGCAAAGTTCACAAGTAATTTCATAAAAAATATTTAAAAAAAAATCGGTTGGGAGTCTAGGCAACAGTTTCCATTATTAAATAATGAAAAATTTTATTCAATTTTCTATTTCAACAATATTTAATATTTACTTACAGTGGAATTAATACTCCCATAATATGCTCAGTTTACATTAATAAGATAATTGATAGTTAAAAGGTGTTTTGCGTACACAGGTGACATGTAATGAGCCAAAGTAACTTATATTTTAATTGATATTCGTTGTAATAAGTTTATTCCAGGCTGCATGAAAAATATTATTTTTTTACAGTAAAGAATTGAACTACCACATCAGTTGATTCCTTAAACAATTTAAACGTTGACATTTATAGGAACCGTATTATAAAACCCCATGGAATGTATTGAAAATTTAAATCCGTTGTTCATATAAATCGTTTGTGGATAAAATATTTTACTTTTATTTTAAATCGAACAAAATCCATTAAGAAACTAAAATGAACCTACACCTCTTACGTTCTGTGAGTAAAATCGTAATATCATAATTCGTTACTTATATCGAATTTTCATCCATCAATTGTTTTCATAAAGAAAAATAAATGAAACCTTTCATTATCTAACCCAGCTTTGTCAATACTATCCGCCTATGATATCAATTCATTATTATGGTTGTCTCTTCTTAATAAAATAGCAATTAAATGACAATAATGCTCTTAATAACAGGAAAAACGATCTGCGTTAAAATCTCTTGATAATGGATTAGAAATTTAAACTCCAATTTTAAACTAACTTCAACGTTATTTTAGATAAGGTATTAAATATGTTGAAGGTGCATATATCTTGTAACAAATACAATAATTAATAACATAGAAGCAGAGCTCGGTATTCTTATTAAATGCCTTTATTGCTCACTAACTGATTTAATTAGCGCGCACCACCCACCTGTCTCGCTAGACTAGCTTATAGCTACCAAGATAATTGACCAATAATTTGCCCCTTGAAATTATTGGTTTCTACAATTTGAATAATTCAATGGAATTAATGGATTTAGTATGTAACTATTTCGGAAACACATTTTGTACATTGAGATACTCATTTCAATGCTTAAACTTAGACATTATATGACGCTGTTATTGTTTTAAACTAATGTTTTTGGTATTAAAAATGGTATTTTGAAAAATTTTCTATCCTTCAGCGGAACCAGGAAAACAGCTACTCTACTGGTATAATACTATAAAATATAGATGTTCTATATATTATTATTGTAGCATTTTCCAGTTAGCGTAATAAGGTTGCAACTGTTTAATTTGTGGTAACCGATACGTTCCGTTACAATTATAACGATGTTGTGTCATAATTACGTTGACTTCATTCAACTGGTTATTATTACTAATTGTTGATGGCTGTAATCAGAGTTAGGTATAAAATACTAATGCACTCGTTGTACTTCGAATTAAATTATTGATCATATAAAACGACTTGTAAAAGATGTGTTTTTATTTATTTTTGTTGAAATAAAGAGATCCATTTGTGGATAAGGAAAGTTATTTATAAGAAAATTATAGAATCTGATACTTTTACAATGATTCTAAGCTAAAATATTATTAGCTTATTTTTTTTTAATTTAAAGGTCAATTTTCTCAAACATTCCGCGTTGATATATTTTGTCTGTTAGCAAGGTTATAATTTAAATGAAATGACTACGAAAGAAAAATGGCGCACGCGATACGTTTGCGTTCTTATTATTTCGCAGTCATACATATCAAGTGCGGTTAAGAAATTTATACTCAGCGATGCTCAGTGTACATAATTACTATAATCCCTTAATGTACCATATAAATTACGTTTAACACGTAAGCTTTATGTTACCTCCACCTGCGTAGAACTGGTTGGATGGAAATAGTGTCAGGTGTACGGATGTTATATATGTAAACGTGAACAAAGTTATTCGAATAGTTCGGGGGTTAAATAAGGAACTATCCCCTGATGCCCACGTTGGATATAATTGAAGAGCCTCTGCGAGAGATTTATTATTATATAATATTTTCTAATTTCACTTCCGAAAGTCTGCAAATATGACTGCGTACAAAATGTTTTGATATCGAATATATTCAAGTTGTGTAATTTTGCGCGAACGACGCTTTGAGTAAACGGCTAATTACAACGCAATTAGAGATGATTGCTCACATTAAATGCGATAAGTTAATGTACGTAAATGCGAAATCGCTGAGCATGTTCGTTATTCGGTTCAGATGTTATCAGAAAAGACGCGAAAAAACAGCGGGAGCGTCCACCATAACGTTCGATAGCTCGCCGTCAAAATATCCGAGGGCAGCCAGCAGGGCCCCATCCATAATGTATCGGCATCGCGAATTTAATACATTAAATATTAACGAGTAAGTTTTTATTTGATTACGACTCGAGCAGCGGCGACATTTCGCTTTTTTATGTCAATTAAAAAATTCACCAAACATGAGGATTTCGGTGGGAAAGTTCGAGTTTCGCCAGCATCGCCATGCAATTGAACTAACTAAAAGGTTTTTACAGCTGTTTCCCAGAACGAGGGACTTTTGATGTGAAACAGGATTTCGCTGCAGATACCGCGTGCTACGGAATCCTTTCAAACGATACCGTTTTTGCTTCAGCCTTGATCGATGACTCAAGGTTGGGCGACATCTGTAAGTGTATCTGTGATATTTGGATGTACAGGTGAAGTGATGATAAAAAACTTACAGTTAAAAATGTAAGAGCTTGACTTTCCTTAGCATGAGTATAATCATCAAAGTAGAGTTGCGGCGTCGCCCACGTTCAGGCGTGCGGTGGCAAGCAACAGTCACAAAGTAATCACGTGCGCGCCCACTTGACGCCTACCAATGCATAACATTGCGAAAAAAACTATATCGTGTAACATTACTTCTGTATTAACCTTGGGATTTCAAGCCTTTAAACATTTCAAGATTTAAAAACCACTCGTGGGATTTCATACAACACAAAATAGACTTGGTTTTTAATTTAAAAAAATACACAATATTCCAAGTTGTACCGTAGTAAGCGTAGCAGAAGTAAATAAATAAACTTAACACATATCGTCCTCGAAATAGATTCATATCAAAACTTTATTGCCAATATGAACATAGAAAAAATCTAGAACACCTCACTAGCGCAATGTAACGACCGTAAAACTGGTCATAATTGTGCTTAAACGCGCTACAAGCTCGATAATGAACTATTTGGATAATCCCAATAATTCTCTTCGTGCATGTTAGTCGTTAATTAAGCTATTTGTCAGGTGCCGGGTCAATTTACATTTCTCCCAGGTCCACTATACACCGTTGGTTAAGAATCGAAACGACGTATTATTATCCTTTTAGGGAGGGCGGCATCTCTAGAGAGTCGGGTTAGTTTCTACGGAACCTTTTCATTCGGACCACCTGTGTTTATTTACTCGGACGTCTGAATTGTCCAGTAAATAAGGTTAGCAAAATGTCTACTCGCAGTTCAGTGGCATTAATATTGGATAGAATAAGATTGTGATAGAAATTAGCATCTAACACGGGGAAAATCTCGATCTAAAATCGCCCGTATGCAGTCCAATGTAACCGTTGAGCAGGATTTCTATCGACGGATCTAAATTTATATCGTAACAAAGGATGGATGAGCATTCACATAAAGTCTCAACAGATAGCTGATAGCATTAACATGTAAGCAAAGCCTCTCGGTACATGTTGTCGACAGAGGTATAAAAATGTCCTGCAGGGAGCACAATTCATGGGAACTCGTTCTGGTCACCGACAGGCCATCAAGTTGACTCAGTTCGCAGGTGAAATGTATTGACAACTGGTCTTCCTTGATGCATATCGGTGTGATGGTATCACCATTGCGGCGCTTCAGTCGGCTCCTGTTACCCACGGACCCGTTGCATTGTGGAGATCGCTGATAGGGCTTGTTTATTTAGCACTAAAATTTATTCAGTCATGAGAAGCCATTACGAAAAGAAATATTAACAGTTGGATATGTTTACGTCCATAAGCTCCGGCAATATCGTGCTGAGTTATTGTCGTTTTTTTCGTATTCATAATATAATGAACTGAACGTTAATATATTTTATAAATGATTTTGTCTTAAGTTATTAGTATTTGCGACTATAAAATTGATACCGGCTAATATGAAAACGTTGTTTATTGATTATTGATTTGTCAATGAACTTAATAAATCAAGGTCAACTTAGCGCCCACAAAATGATAGCATGTCTGCATGAACAACATTCGATAAATGGCAATAGGCGAGCAGGAAACTTATGGAAGTCGTTCGAGTGCTACAATAAATTAAGGGCATGGCTGGACGGCCATTCATAAGCGATATTGCTTGTTTATGAATGAAAATTGCAACTTATAAACGTGCAATATCGACACCATTGCTATTGATAGCCGGTCCGACCGCATTAAATTTGCATGTGACACTAGACACTACGTTTCTTATAATAATTACGGCGTACTAAGGCACGGCTTTATTGAATCAAGGATGGCCCATTGTTCTGTTAGATTGGGCATTGTCGCTTTTAGAATCTATTGTTGTATTATTAGGATCTGGTTTTTTGATTTGATCTTCCTTTTATGTTTTATACAAAAGAAATGCAGCTTGCACAGGAGCTGTTACATTTACTATCCAATTAATTAGTTAAACATTTATTGGTGGAATAAATAAACGTAGAGGGTTATTTAATCTTTGAGATTGAAACTATGGAAAACGAAAGTATTGCAAGCTTGTGTGATTTTAATTTTAATAAGAGTACGTACTGATTTTATTATCAACTTATCGTATAATCATATATCAGCTTTTTAACGGTTTGGACTTATTGCATCACCTTTATATGTGCAACATTATTAAGTTATCATTTTGAATACTCGATTATTTTTGTAAAGCCTTTCACAAATCCAGCTTATCTTATTCCTTTCACAAAATGTTGTTTGGTGCAGGTTTGCTACTGGAATTGCGATAATTTTTCATTTCTTATAATCGGTAATTATTAAGAACTTGTTAACCTAATCGTTCCAGTTTCCACAAAGATACTATTTTATCGGCAACAACGTTCAATCAACGTAAATAATGTATACAATTTAAACACTATCAACAATGATTTTTACCTCATAAATATGTCAGGCAACATTCACTTGTTTTACATAATCGATTTAATCATGCTGTACAGTAAAGGATTATTTTCAATATGAAGTTGATGTGCTTCATAGTTGACAACACATTACAGTTAATCAATTTTTGGGAGAATGTTATAAACTTCAACTGTTGTTTTTTAAACAATATAAATAAACGACATATGTTTAGGACCGCATGATTGGCCCAGTGATAGCGCAATCGAGAGGTCGTGTGTTCAATCTAGCAGCATAGAAACTCATCATCATCGCCATCAGCACTTCACAACATCATCACTTCAGCCCACGTTCGTCCACAGCTGGACATAGGCCTCTCCTAAGGCACGCCATTGAGCTCGGTCTTCAGCTCTTTGTCGCCAGTTACGTCCAACCTAGCATAGAAACTGATCACTGATAACTGAGCTACCCATGTGGCGACGGGTTAGATTACATGTGTCGTTACCCCATTTAGAGGCGACATAGGATAATCCTGTTGTATGCCAATCTCGGACTGGTGAAATTGACCCCCCCCTCCCCCGGATATTATGAGCGGTCAGTCGCTTAATTTCAGGTGAACTGCATGCTCTTCTTGCCCCTAACGAAGAATTGTTCAGTGTGTTTCGAAAAAATCATTCATATATAGGTATATAAACGATAAGCTGACCATATAAGATCGTATTTAAAAACCTAATTAATTGCTTTTTCACATATAGCCCGAACATGATCGAGGTATTTTTTAAGTGGAAGAGTTATTAAACGTAGAAATAATTGCTTATTATAATTTGGCGACTTGTTTCTCATTCGCGTATTTTTAACATGTTAAAACGTGTCGCATCTGTAGTAAGGGATAATGGTCTTGACGAAGGCTTTCACTTTTCAATCATTACGGACGACTCGATCGGTTTTAATGGGTGTGGGGAATTGGCAACCCTTTACAAGATTCACATCGAGATTCTTAACTTAATTATCGTCGAATACGGCGAGAATGTATTTTTTTTGGTATGTAATATTAAGTAGCATGTCTTCATTTACAATGACAGTGGTCTTACTATGTTTTGAGAAAATTTAATCTTAGGTACTGTACTCAAATATAATTGAGTACCTAGTTTAAAAAGGATTTAGGATTCTTATAGCTTAACTGAAAGAAATCTTTTTTGATATAATAGACATTCCGGTCTAACAATTCAATATTTTTTCTGGTTTATGTCTTGAATATTTTTATGTATAAATGTGTTTCGATATTTTCAATCTTTTACAATATGCATTGCGATTTTGTGTTTAATTACTCTCGTTATTGAAAACAATAAACTTTATTGCTTATTTGGACTACTATGAAATGTTTAGTCCCGTTCCTTAAAAGCGGTCGACCTTTATGCAAATGGCATCACAGCATCCTCGCCTTACAAGTACGATGACGTAAAGATAGCTGAACTGGCAGACATCGCCACGTGGCGTTCGGGTAGGCAGGAGACGACCCGTTTAGACCTTTTACGCTTAATCCACTCGAGTACTACACAAATATGGCAACCTTGTTTCATAACCTGTTTTTGGGGTTTCCTCGATCCCTGGTGTATATGATACACGTCTTACGGCACGTGGCTTATAAGTCAAAACTGCGTCCTTATTAGGAAGCAGTTGAGCCAATTTCGTCTTATTTGATTTGTCGAGGATATTCATTTTTGCTTAACGATGTTTATGCATATTAACATTCTTAATAAAGTTATGAATGGTCCGGTTCATTTTTATTGCATTTTATTTACGATTTCGCGTATGCTTCTACCATTCATAATATTCTAACTTGTAGGAAACAGGAAGTTTATACATATGTAATTCAAGGATCTGCCAATAGGTTGTAGTGTAGATAGTAATCTATACGTAAATATTCAAGATCATTAGCTTTTCATAAGCACATGCACAGTTATTGAGTAAGCTCATATACCATCTGGTCGTAGAAGAGATAATTGTATTTATTAAAGTCAATCACTCAGATATTGTAGAAGTTGTATGAGCCTTTATGAATGAATGGTATGAATAGGATTTTATGATTGATTCTTTTTTAAGATTTATCTTAAAAGGCATCCTATAAATCACATTATTGTTGGTCAGTGGAAAAAGAATTGCGAGTTCAGTTAACTTGCATTCCTTGTCAATTAGTGTTCAGCGAAACATTTCAACGATATTGAATCTCCTTTCAACTATTTACGTTATCTAGAAAATATTTTACAACTTACATTTTTAAATTCTACCGAAATTGTTAGTAATTTTACGTAAATGATAAAAATAATTTCCGAGAATATTATATTTTGCATTGGAGAGACACTCAAGCAACATAGTAATGGTAATCATCTTCGGCCATCAAAGTGTAAGGTGTCTTGATTAGCACCTTTATATTCTCATCACGACAGGCATGACAATTACTGTTAGCTTCTGATACTAATGTGAGGCTGGTAAGTGTCCGTAATGGACTCTCGAGCTGGACGATAACCGCCTGGAACGAGTTGAATTTTATGCTGTTATTGCAGTTTGCATTTAATTATCGCTTCTTGCAGCTTTTGTTAATGGTTCTAATACTTCATGCTGTGAGGCGGACGCAATAGGGAACGACAAATCGTTGTCGCCGTTTTTTGCCGCAGCATTAAATTATGCTTTTTGTCCCATGAAATTACTTTTTAGTGCAAATAATGTTTGTTTACGTTCGAACATTTACAGAACGTTTCAAGAAAATAAGACAGTCAAGTAAAATAGATAATAGTATGTTAAAGTTAGAAGGTATATTAAATCTTTTAGACCAAAAATATTGTTGGTACAAATGCCTTTATTTTTTCGGAACAGGTCCTCATTTTCGGTACCGACAATTTTAATATTATTAAAGTAAAAACTTTTATAAAGTATCAAGAGAATGTTTATTTGTACCTCCGAGCTATAAAGTTGTTATTCAAAATTACCAAACGTTTCGTTCTGTGTCGGCGAAAACGCAATATTATCCAATAAAATTAAAATGCTATAAAGTTCAGGCATGCATCAAGAGTACTACAATTTGGTTAAGAATCATGGCGTATTCGCGATTTAATATTGTTATTTGACGGTTACTTTTTCTTGTGTATTTCTGGTTTCTTGTTCCTTGTTTCCGCGAAATGCTCTCTTGCTGTGACGCGCTGGTTGTGCTCTGTCAGAAGCTGAATTAAACGAGGTTGGCGTGCAATTAAGGGCTGTTTACCGGGCATTAATTTTTGGCAATAAAAGACGAGCATGCTTAAAATGTTCGGTACGCACGCGCTTGGATGCTCCGTGGGAAAAGCGGCCGCTTTGTACTCCATTGTACTTGTAATTAGCAGTTTTTTCGAGCGCCATCTCCCGAGGCGCACTTGGAGAAATGTCGCATCTCGTAATGCGCTGTCCCAAATGTTTTTCATTAATTTGTGACTCGACCACAGCTTATTTTACATTGAAGTACTTTTTATTTTGTGCTCGACAGTTCTCCGTTGCATTACAAGTAACAAATTTTATGTAACTTTTTCGATTCTTACTTACTTGTATTTTTAACATGATTCGCGAATGGTTATTTACGTGTGAATGATTTGACCGACACATTTCATCGTACGATGAGCGAACATTTCGTATTCGAATTAATTCAAGTTATATTTTTTTAATTAATATGATTTGAAAATACAGTTATGTAAAAGTATCGAGAGAGTTCCTACTTTTCATTGAATATTTCTTTTTATTGGGGATTAAACTGAAAATACTCCTAAAAATGTAACAATTGAACAAAATATCTAATATAAAGGACGTGTAAATGTGCAAAGGGAAACCCTAATAATTGTTATAAAACATTTATACAAGCGAATGACATCCGTTATCAAGGTGGTTATCTTGTTTATAGAGCTATTAGATGCCACGCTATCGAATCATGTATCTAGACTTGGTAAAAAATATAGGTTCTATTGAATTTACTACTAGATCTATAGTTGATGATGGCGCCAAAGTGTTCGAGTTTTCTTTGAAAATACATTATAACTAGTTAGTGTTTTTAGAGTAAGACCAAGTTTAAAAAATATTAATGAGCGCATTTTAAATAAGTAGTATTTATACTATTATATCTTTTAGCACTTTTGACATCGGTTCTGGAAAAACTCGGCATATTAGCGTGATTCTATAATAACGACTTCATGTGTAATTTTCGATGAAATACTTCTGCACTTCTATTTATATACCTTTTTACCGTTACATTATTTCTCCACGAACTTGCAAGTGTCGCTTTCCTTGAATTTTGTCACAATCACTTCGAAATTTATTATTGTATATCTTACAGACCTACTTGTAACTCAATTAATTTGTAAAAGTAAACACGCTACCGTGCATGATAATGTTCTGACAGGCGGAGATCGTTTTTGTAAGCCTCTTCTTTAATCACGATTCCAGGTGACGTTATCTCCGTATTATGTAAGAAGACTTAATTAAAGCGCAATAGGTATCGCCAGTAAAAATTAAATTAAAACAGTAGCTTAACATCAATCTTATAAGCCATCGTTTTAACGTTTTAATTACCTATTAGTCATTAAGTGTTTTTAGTTCACCATATCAATATATTGCATTACTGATATTTGAGTAAGTAGTTTTCATAATATTTTTTTTCTGATAGTCGATATTATATTGATTGGTTAAGTTTAATTCTGCGCACGCGCATTCGGTAACAAGTTTTCGAATTTCATTGCACCTGATACTACAATCACTCTTGACTTAACTGGATCACTTGTCGAGTTTATTTTTTGCCCAACTTAATCTGTACGAAGGGGCTGATCTACCAGTGATTGGTGACTACATACTGTTTAATCGCTTGACGCGTGATAGATTAACGTCAATGTCTCAAGTAGAAAGTTATAAGCGGATCTAAAAAACACACATTCACACAATAGTAAATAACGAGTGTCCTCTACAATTTACTGATTTATTTTTCTATGGGTATGTTATATTTAACTGAAACTAAATTTAAACAATCACTCAAAACTCTATTATTGTATTATAGTTGTGTATCATGTGTACAAGTAAATAACGTTTTTTTATTAATCTTGTCTTATGATGATAATATTATAGTTAGGTACCATGTTCTAGGTGTTTCTTTTCTCTCTTTTGTTTAATGTGTAGACGTATAAATATAACGCCAACGTTGCCAAAACCTTAAAGATGTTAATAAAGTAATTGTAGTGTAATATAACTCCGATTTTATACATTTAGTCCAAGGTACGCTGTAATTATTTTTCCAACCAACAATCTGTCAATCAATCGATAGCATTTTGTTAGGCAATCGTTGAAGCGTTTAAAAATTTTCATGCAACGTAATTGCCTTTAAATATGTTATTAAATTTTCTGTTACATGCTTCACTAATGACTTAATACGACAATTCATTATTTTTGCACTTTTAACTTTTGCTGATTTAAAGAAAGTCCCGGACGTCTTTAATAATAATTGGATGCCATTTCGACCATTCAATCAGGATGTTTTCGAGTTTTTTAATTTGTATACAATTGTACGCGGGTTTTCTTGGTGTCGTCAATCATATTTAACAACTAAGCTCATTAAAGGTGCATTTGTAATTGTCAATTTTGGCAATGTCTCTGGACGGCGTCGAGTCGCTTTCGCGCGGTCGTTAACACTGTTATTTTAAAGACTGTTTTCATGATTTTGGATCCTACAAGAGATGGTATCACTCGTGTAATTGAGCTGCTAATTACCACCTTATCATCAATCACGTTATTGATCGATGACACTTTATCCGAAGGCTAGTAGGCCATGCTGCTTGCTGCTTAAAAATAAATTCTTGCCCTTTTACAGTTCCTCATTAATTATGAAGTTTATCACTTGAATGTAGCGTATGTGCATCATACTGAACACAAAATAAGATAGTCTGTATTTAATACCTTAATGTGTTATTGTATAACTATATATGTTGAGACATGTAAATTTTATAGACAAACATAAGTGGGCGAATTGTATTAGAACGGAGTCTTTATAGAATTATGTAATGAAAAACAAATCCATATTACTGCACGACTTTGAAAGTAAAAGAAAAATATTCCCACCGATCTCTATTCTCTGCACATTAAGGTTTACTATCTGCTTAACATCAATTTAGGCGCCAGCAAACATTGACACTTCTACAATTTTGTCAATTGCCGACGTCAAATTGTTGACCCATCCATTTGCGGCCACGAAGCACCTATGTCGAGTGCGATAGAGCTTGAAATCTTGTGTCGCTCATAAGACTTAATTGGTTTAAATTGTGTAGGTGGCGCTAGTGGGTGTGTTAATTCGTAGGGCACACATAGAGCCGTGAGAGTGATATTGCTCCCGAAATAAATGGAGGTTTGCTTACGAATTAAAGGGCGTGGGAGAGGTGAAAGGTCGAAAAATTGTTTTGAATTAGATTTTTTGTTTTAACAATTTTAACCATTTATAATTTTTTTTTATAAATGACGAAATACTATGGCTATTTTATTAAATACAATGTCTATTTTCCCCTATCACTATATATATGCAAAATATGTCCACACCAATTACTTGTTACGTAAATTGCATTCATAGATTATATTTCTTTTCAGGCTTACGAGCTATCAACGCTGACTGGAACACAAGTGATGTTGTTAGTGGCTTCGGAAACAGGACACGTGTACACATTTGCGACAAGGAAACTTCAACCGATGATCACGTCGGATTCGGGCAAGCGGCTCATACAGACCTGCTTAAACTCGCCCGACCCGCCGACGACGAGCGAGCAGAGAATGGCTGCCACCGGCTTCGAGGAGACCGAGCTCACATATAATGTAGTAGACGACGATATGAAGGTGAGGCAATTGGCGTATCCTGGTTCCGCGCAGTACCCAATAGAACATCATCCAGGGCTCGCCCCATCACCATTGCAGCAGTACCATCAACACCCTCCTTGTCCGTCGCCGCTCCCCCTCAGCTCGCTGGGCCAACCCTATTCACACGCACACCTATCGCACCCCCACATGTCGCATCATCCGCAACGGTAGTTCAGATGGCACTCCAGTTTATCCCATTTGCTATTTAATTGGCATGAATATCGATCGCTCTCGATGTTGAGAAGATATCGATTCCTATCGGGATAGTCACGTTCTACGTAAACTTGTAAGGTTAATCGATAAAACTAATGTACATTTATGCGATACATTTCGTAAATAGATCTCGGGTCAGTGTTATCTGTCACGATTTTCGAGAATTTGAGTGCTGTAAAACGAGTTTAGGTTGATTTTGCAATTTATTTATATGAAATTATTCTTAATGATAAGCGAGAGTTTCGGGTAACTGATTGCGAATCGAAATTGACAGGTAAAATCGAATCGTGATAAACGTTAAATTGAATAATTACCTGACAGAATTTGAGCCTACCGTCTACAAATACACGATTAACTTAATAAGCTCTGTTGAAGAAAAATATATTAATAAACGGAATTGATTCATAATGAAACATTTCTATTCGAAACAATTTGTCTAAAATCAATAACTATCGGTCAATAAATCATTTATCTAGTGACTTATCAATGGAATGGATAGACGTGGAAGTGGTGTCGAAAGAGTCAGATCAAGTAGCGTATAATAATATTTAAAACCGTTTCTTAATTAACGTTAAAACCGGTTGCGACGATTTAGAGTGACGTCTTAAAGACGTAGTAGGATCGGAATGCGCTACTATGGATTCGTTATGATGAATGAATTGGTCTTTCATTCTAAAAGTAATCAATACAGGTCAAATACGGCTTAGAACGGCGTTCGACGAGGCGGTAACGAAAAGCAGTTATCAACCGAGATTACTACGGGTTATATCGTAGTTATTAGACTTCCATAACAATGATTGACGTGCGATGTACTTAAAGAAATGTTAAATTATAGCAGCATTATATAGATATAATTTTTGTTATACTTGTCTTTGCCATAGCTTTGTACAGAATTGAGTCGTTTATTACATTGTATCTAGTACCTATCTGGTTTTTCTAGCCTCCCCCGAGAATAAAAAGATACATTCTCAGCACAGTAGCAGGTGTTTGAAACTAGAGACGGTTTCCAATTATCGAGAGGTCTCATGAGCCTGAGGCCTTAAATCTACTTCACCTGATCCGGATTATCAAGAAACTTAATTGAAAATTACTTTCGGCCGAGAAGAGTGTTTCACATAAATTTCGCTGTCAAACGTGATGGTTTAGCGCGGCTGCGTTATTGGACATTTTGTTACACTATTTATTTCAATCTAAGATAATAGTTCATGCATAGTCGTCTCGGAAATCACATTTACCCTATCGCGGAATTTGTATTCAGTATCTTTACAGTCATATCGGTTGCGCTGTGCCATTAATTATTACTACTCATTTGCATATTGTTTTCATTATAAAATCCGCCGGCGCCCACTGCGCCCTCGTCCCCGACCTCGGAATATTACCTGTCAGATTTGATATGACGAAATCGATTACGTCAATTCTCTCGTTTCGCACTCACTGTGATAAAAATCTCTCCCCTGGGTGGATTGTGTTTGCGGGTATAACATGTCCGCGCCTACATCGACGGTTATTGTTCACGCGTCGTCGGGCGATAAGTCTATTTGATCGAAATATTCACGCCGTAATTACGATCTCAACAGATAAGTGCCTCCCGTGACGGCGTCTTTGGACTCTCTCTTTTAAATTTTATTTCATGTTCAATCGTGACTAGCGTACGCTTAAAGTGATCTAGTTCTGTGTTCACAAGACGACGTTTCATCTTCCAAGAACATTTGCAGTACAGTCATGGACATTATTATGATTATTTAAATATTCTCGACATGCTATTGTCGTAGCCTGGCGCGAATATAAACGGTTTTATCCATGCTCCACTGATGATACTCGTAATATTGCCTCGTAGGATGCAGATGCTCTTGTGCATGAATTAGCGGTATAAATGTGGAATTCGGTCAGTGCCCTCGCAACGAACAGATCTCCTAATCTTGCATTCGCCGGCTTGATGTTATTTCGTAACAGCTCTTGAGATTTCGCTTTCAATGCGCAATGTTTTTCCACAGTCGGCTTAGAATGTTTGATTCTATTTCAGAGCACGTAGATATCAATTTAAAAAGATGTCGCCACCATAGGACATATCTTTTCAACTCGCGATGTTTTTAGTTGTCTACAAACGTAGGGCACCGTTTCAAATGGCGGCAGTGAGTCACGCTGATAACATATTCCTTGTGAATTGTGTCTCGCACGAGACGCGCGCCTATTTGAGTCTTCGCTAATCGCTCGTTAGGTCTCATGCGCCTCGCTTTATTAACTTATCAATACTATTGTTTTGATAAACGCCCCGGCAATTTCTGTTGACTCATCGTATTGTGAGGCATAATTGGCCGCATGTAAGCCGATTGCTCTTGTGCAACCCTGACTTGTAGCAACAATAAGGCTAATTTGACTAATAGGTGCGTTGTAATCGTCACCGCGTGTGGTTTAGGGATTAAATACAACATCATTGGTCTTCGTATCTCCTTTCAGTTAATGAGCGCCGCACTAAAGCCATTGTTCTAGGTTTTTGTTTCTTTATCTTGATTTCAAATTGTATGGGCATTAATATCTGATTGTGATAAGCGATTATGTTTTTTTATGAAGACTAAAACAATCCTTGTCATGTTTAATATAAAACATTTAATCGAGAGAATTAATTATAAATTATCCATAACATGTATAAAAGTAATATGCGTTTATTTAAAGGATAAGTGAAGACGATTACCCAAATCTGAACAGAGAGGCCGATCCGGTCATTAACATATTATTTAAGCTTAAACGCACCGTCGAATCGATTTTTTAATTATTTGATGTTTGCGAAATGCGTATTAAACGATTGGCTGTGCCTTGTAATTAGTGAGGCGCTGACCACCCGGATAAAAGACAAATGTACGACAATAAAGACCGATAATCGCTATCCGCCCCTGCTGTGTAACTTCGAAGTAGAAAAATGTACAAATGGGTTTAAATTACAACATGCTTTTCAATGGTTGAGTGATCGCCGTACACGTTCCAAAACTAGACGCCACAATATGCGAGAATAACATTGATAATGCTAAGTCGTTTTATATTATATACAGCTGTATTATCATTTATATTAGGAATATCCATAAATATAACTATGCACTCAACATTAAATAATTTCAATTTATCAATTATTGGGTTAAAGGCGACATATTTTGGGAAATTCCATACATCCGTACTATTACGATGGACCTGTGCTTGCGCAGTTTCTGCATAATTCAGTCCCGAGCACGCAGTTTGCATTCCGATATGCTTTCACATGTATTTATGTACGAGATTTTGTGTCTCCGTAATGTTTGGCGAATATATTACTACACATAAATACAATAGCCCAACCGTCGTACCCCATCGTTACCGGGTCGGCAAATGTAAAGTCCGATCGCTTCATGGGTCAGCTTGTCAACATTTGAGATATTCGCGGCTGATGGGTATCGTCTATGTCGATGTTTAGGGCCTTCCTTGAATCAGCGACTTACGTATCAACACAAATTGACGTAAAGATGGCCCATAAATATTATAATAATTGTGTGGCACTGCGAACCGATCAAATACGTTAAATCCAATACAAAATGTAATGTTCATTCATTCGTGCATTTAGTTGTAAATGATACGTTTTCTTGAACGTGAGTTCTGTGTGGCGACTCATGGGGATCCTAGAACTTGGAGCCAAGTAATCCGAATTACTCACATAATTATCAAGAGCTCGTATCGAACATAATTCCGCTCACATCACGGTTACCGCAATTCTAATGATTTGCAGTGGAGGTCCTCTTTTGTATGCGTGGGGCATGTCAACTTCAGTATGCAAGGTAAGGCCTTACTATCCCGTGCCCATCGCATCCCGAGACTTCCGCGACTGACCGACCTGATTGCTCTAATTGAAATTTATTCGCTGCCGCGAACGCGTCCCGATTCCCCAATGCCATCGGTTAATCCATTAGATTAATGAATAAACGTGCAACTATTGTCTTCGTTTGTTCAATTATGTATGCGTCTGTGTTTATGCGGTCTCGTTTACTGGATTGACGCTGGACCCTTCTCATCCATTATAGATTTAGTTGCATATCGTCTTGCAGGATGCGGCTGTCCCTTTTATTTCGATAATTGGAATCTCTGTTATATTTCCTTACAAACATCTGAGATTGATCTCTTGATAACGGATGAATCATGGTATTTTTCAATAATAACAAATATTTAAAACAAAAAAATATTTATAAATTAGTTACAGCGTCGAGTTATAGAGGTGCAAACTCAAAGCGTATATTATGCTCAATTAATTCGCCGAATCCGAGTCGGCCCACTTCCTAAAACTAGACTGGGAGACGCAGATGGTTAAAATTAGGCTCGCCGGGAATAGCGTAAACTGGTGCGTGCCTCGTCACCGCGCACCGACCTCACTCGGATATTGTATTACATTATATCACAACAACATTCCTCTTATGCAATTTTGATCACGCCTCCTATATTAATTCGACCGAGTTTATAAACTTCAAAGAAAATGCTATTTTTACACCGCAATTCCCAATTCTAATTTTAAAATATGACTATACATTCGGCACTAAATAAAATATTTTGAATATCGTTTATATATTGTGTAATGTTTATTATTTAACTTCCCTTGTTTTCAAAACTGCCTAGAGCTTGTATAGTAGCACAAAGTTATATAAATTTATGTTATTATTAAATCCACAGTAATGTAGTCTGGAGAGAAAGCAAATTGTAAATTAGAATAAAATGGAATAAACGATTTCGAAAACGCGCGCATACATAATAAATGATGAAATAATTTTTTCATGTCAAGCAGACAATATAAAGAAACATGACGTTGAATTTTTTAAATTATTGGGTCGAAACGCAAACAATGTTTTCCTCTGTCATCGGGAGAATATACAAGTTATCGGTCATCCTTTTGTATCGCGATCTCGACGCGTCGATGCGTTGTTACCCCGCAGCGGTCGATCGCATCTGTTATTTCTTTTACAATGCCGCTTTAGTGTACGACGTCTTTACTCTTCATAGTGAGGTGGGATTGGACATCGTTCAGCAATAGAGAGCCGAGCGCGTGTGTACACACTGGGACCGAGTTTGGGGTCTGACCGTTAGCCCGTGGGAAATGGCTAGAACTGGCCCCGATGCTTTGTTAGGACGATTGTCCACCGCGGTGGTAGATGCGGCGATACGCCGGTTAGCCTAGTCTCGATGACAGCTATGGGAATACTAGATACGATTTGGTAGCAAATGCTTTCTGATACTACGATATGATCAAATCAATTATTGAATGAAATATAATAGTAGTTTTTGTCTTATTAACAAATTTATATAGTTTTAATATGAAAATTCATGACAAAAATGGACATAGACGTAGACCAATATACTGGCACAGTCAATTGTACTTTAAATGGAATAGAAGTGAGCGAGAACATTTATGGCACTAGCGGAACAACGTCTAGTTTCCATGTACCTGCATCCACCTTACAACTTCTCGTTCTTATATATTCCACACGCGTCCGACGCTAACTCGAAAGCTATTCAGATTTGAAAACAAATCTTTTTAAACTGTAAGTCTGTGTCAATCCATCATAGTTTTTCTATTGGCCTACACAGAGCTTGCATAAACAAAGGGCTTTCAAATGGTAATCCTTGGAACGTGCCGCGAATTAGTTCCGCCGTTCTCATGCTACGTGGGAACTCATATTTAAAAATATTTTCATGAATTTCTACTCATTACCAATTACAGCTGAGCATTTGAATTCGCGTTTCAATGTGTCACGTCTCTGGGAAAGATGAATGTAAGAGCGTACCTGCTCTTCTGATAAATTAGGTCATAGAATAACTGGTTGTTTGTATTTTCAACAATTGACCTTATATGGCCACCTACATAAACGGTGATATAATCAGTGTTGGCGCACGCGCGTCACAGCCGCGTAGGCGGTGTCCTTCCGAATCTAATGTCGAGATCAGATAAAACTCCTTTCATGTAAACTATTATAAGGAAATTAATTTATAGATAAATCGCCACACGTCCACCTAAATTTGTTAGTTTCGTATATGATGCTTGGAAATATTATAGGAACATGTAGAGAATGTATTAAACGTCAGCAGTAGCACGAGTATTGACGATCTCATAGTTCATTCTAAATTTAGAAGTCGTGTTCGAGTAAAATTTACGGGAATAATTAAACATAAATAGTACATGTTTCGTGTGCTTTATACCTTTGTACGCCGGTTGCAATATATTGTAGCAAATGCGCGCATGCTACCAGTACTCAATGATTTACATTCACCGGTACTAAGTATACATCACGTTTAACTAGATGCTTCGGAAATTGTTGTCAAGCTCCTACGTGCTGGGAATATGGACTCGTAATAATGTTGTTTATCGCGGACATCGTCTCTTTCGATTCCACTATCTCTTTAAAATTGCAATTATTAATGTAGCGGACGAAACTGTATCAATTAACCGGTTTGGAAACTTTTGCTCTGTGAACTATATTCAAAATTTGGAATATTTTTTAATAATTTCGTAAATATCTGCATCCTTTGATATGTAATTAATTTTAATTAATCGTTATGATGAAAAATTATTTAATATTTTATTGCTTCGTCGAACGAAATTGTATTGCATTAAATAGCCATTGTTTGTTGCTTCAAGTTTTTCACAGTTCGGTAGCCGTATGGGCATTAAGATTTAATTGAACATCAGTAGTAAGAGCGTGGATTCCAAGCATAGCTGCTTTTAGATCAGGTCGTTCTAGTGATTGGGGTCGTAACTCGTTTGAGATTGGCTTAAGTCATAAAAGTCTGTCCCTTGAATTGTTCACAAGCGCTCATAGCAAGGTCCCCCCGTATAGAAGATGAGCTTGAAATTATTTAATACACAATTTTGTTTTCGCGATGTGTAATTTTTATCAGCTTATTGTGTTGTATCTAACTATCCATTTGTTTTCCGAAGCATCAAATGTTTCTTAATATGGATCATTACCAAAATGCTAAAACAAAAACAATGACAATATTGTATATTCAAGTAAAACTAAATTCACTTTAAAGAGAATTTCAATCATACATTGCGTCATTGTGAATCGAAAGTGGACATAAACTAAAGAGCCTTGGCAATGTTTTATCATGTTTTCTTGATCGGTGACATTGTAGATAGACGCTTCTTTATTTCAATCCAACTAATGCACTTTCGTGAGTGCTAGACAAGGACGCGGAATCTTTAATCTTAAGCTCTCACTTCCGTCCGCCTACGACAGAGCAAACGCCGCCCACGCGTGTTACTTAAAAAATCGCAAGTTTGTGCTCCGCCGCGATAATTCTGTCAGATACAGTTTTAAAACCTTTTATAACTCCTTAAACCGATGCATCAGCCTAATTCGAATATTGTTTATTTTATTATTTCGATTGTAGTGACACTTTTAACGCTCCATTTTCTGTAACATAAGCTCTCATAATCATGAACTTCACTTTGTATACGATTATGTTACGAGTCATAAAATATAATATTTCGTTGTTCCTGATATGAGGATGTTTTGGTGTGCAGTGTTCAAATGGTTAGCGGATAACTGTTGTCGCAAGAATGACATCAACACGTAGGTGGCTTAAGCTATAAAAGAGTTTGCGGACACTTTGCGATACAAAAGCTTTCGAAATGACCATCCTCTTTAAATTATGACTTAATTCCGCACACCTCTCCTCGCAGATATCAGATACGTGTTTTGCAATAACGGTATAATACTTTCAAAAGTCACGGTCAGTATCGATAAAGTTTTTCGGTTAATGATGGCCTATGGCTTCACTACGAACTTAATAATTTATTGTAGCCTTACGAGTTAAAAATTGTAAAAACAATTTCTACTTAAAGTGGCGTGCATAATAAATATTTTATACAATTATTCGTAAACATAATATAATATATTATTCTTTTGTTAGGCATAGTTTAAGTACAACGGTAATTTTATTATCTAGTCTTAGGTACTTTAATTTCTGTAGCATAATTTTCGTAGTTCATATATTTTATTTGAAATAAATTTAGATGCAATTGATTTTCTATTTAAATAAATGAAACATAATTTACATCCTCAAATTCTCTTAAATCTTGATGTCATTTTGTGTGATTATCATAAAAGAATCATAAATAGTTGACATTCGAAAGGAACAATACACAGTAGCCAAGAAAGCTTATATGGATTTAAACAAATATTGTACGATGGAACGTGACTCGATTTACCAAATCAAACAAGACGCGAGGCTCAGCAAGGTACGCTATGTAAATTTTTGTTTATAATTTCGCGTTATTAATTATTGTAACTTTAGGATTTTTACTCTAATGCATTTGATTCGATTAATTCTCAGGCCATTAATGAAGTGCCATCATCTGTATAGTTTATAAGTATAACGAGGTTGATATTTTAAATCATCGGTTAGATTTTAAGTTCACCTGCACCAATTCACCCCTACACACGTAGATTTAATTCCTCCATTTTCATGTCTATTCCCATATCTTCCTCTCCATGTCGGTTTAAGTAATGAGGTGGTGCTGCAATGGTTTCGAAGTCGATATTTATTAGGTGATCTCTTATACAATGAAATTGTTCTGTTTTTGATATTTATTAGTAATATATTTCGATACGTAGGTGACGTTAGCGACATGTCCGTTGCGGATTGTCCTGCGATTATTGATACCTGTATTAAAGTAACGTAACATTCCCAGTTTGCGCTTTAGTGCCCAGTAACAGTGTTTGTGATCCATCCAGTGTAACGTATACTAGATATAAGGCATGATGTGTGTGAACGATTGATACTTAATTGTTAATATTGTTGACGCTTTACGCAATATTATTATCCTCTATCAAACAATGGTGCTAAAATATTTTAATAATTTTTTGAAAACTTTTTTTATGATATCTATATTATGTAAAGCGTCAACTAGATAAAATATCGATTATACTAGTGTTATTTATATTCTATGCTAGTATGATTGGTTTTCAAAGAATTTATAATGAAGCATAATACTAAATTAATACACTAGTTAAGTGTTGAATGATAATGCTAACACACGCAGTGCGTTCTTTGGACTTGTAGAGAAGTTTTAGTGCCTTACAAAGTAGCAAGTGATCTGAATTAGTACTTAATTTTTAAATGTGTCGCTAAGCGATCATATATTTTCTGACTTTGGAACTTTTTGGAGAGCAATCGAAAACTTATTGGTCTGACTGAACTCAAGATTTACTGTACTTAAGTTAACCATACGCTAGTCCACAAATGGAATACTCAAACAAATGAAATTTAAGTCATGTTGGACAAACCGGACATAAGCATAATATGTTTCAGTAAGCTATGACTTAAATTTTGTTTCGATAAGATTCTCACAACGATTAAAATAAATCTTTAAAAATATATGTCACATACAAATAATATTCTTTCAACGTAAGAAATAGTGTTCATATTAGGTTAATACAATATAAAAGTCATATATTCTAGATAAAGTATGGTCAAATTTTTATTTTCAAAGGTAAAACGCTTTAGACTACAATGTATGACTGGATATTCCGATTGTGTAAAGCAAAGAGATATATCTTAATATGAAATTAAGTTTTTCGACAAGCTTTCATTTCGTTTCGAAGCGATTATTCATGGACGACTGATAAATGTGCAACGTACAGTATTCCAATTACTTAAAGGCTACATAAACATTTTAAAAGTACGTTTATGTTACGTACTGTATTATCATATTTATATATTAATGTATTGATATTTAAATTTTAAAGAACTATGATTAACTTTTGTTAATTCACTTGGTTGTGTTGAAGTTTGGCTTTATAAGAAATATTAAATACATAAATTTCATGAGTTTTCCATGAATAATTTTTAACCTGTAATAATGTACGTATGGTTAATCGTCCACGAAATAGCTTAGTTTCTTAAGTCACCTCTTGGGGATCATTTTACAAGTCCTCTTGCTAAACTGTTCACCCCTCTCGTGACTCGATCAAACAATGTGATAGATATAATACCTAAAGATGCTAGATCATTGTTACTGTAAATTACATTTTTGTAAATATGTACAATAAAGTAACGGAATAAGCAAGAGTAACTTTAATACTAGATGCAATGTTGTACAATGTGTTTCTATTTAATTATTTTTTTAAAAGATTTAATCTACTCTATCTATTATTAATAATGTCCTATTTTATCGTTCGAATAATTTATATTATGCGTTTGTACAATTTCGTACATAAGAGAGAAGGAGACATTAAAGAAATTATAAGAATAATAAAACGTTGAAAAATTTGACCAGGTTTTGTTGTAATAGATATAAGATCCACCTTTCCTTCATCCACTATCGGAGTCCCGGGAACATGGCTTGATATGGTTTCCCGTGTCTATGAAAGAAGTCTCACTTTGTTTTCATCATTCATTTTATTTTCGTTTTGAAAGTTATTATATGTAGATTTTTTATTTTTATGGTTTTAGACTTCGTTCATGACACCGTTGAATGAATTAATGTACCTAGGGGCGGCGACCGAGGGGCCCCATTTAAGGTATTTCACTATTCCATCAAAATTCGCCACATAACTTAAAGGCCTAAAGTTATATGGTCGCATTTGTTGGAATTTTGCCGTACTTTAATTTCGGTCGCCGCCAAATGGAACGTACAAGTCGTCTTCCAAATTATCTTCACTAAAAGAAATGCCGTAAAATATCCAAATTGACATATTCGATTGCCTTTCGATATTCATCTTTTCGAAGGGGCGTATCCGATAGTGTTTGGTTTTGCAATATATTTACCTTACAAACGGACCGCTTCCAGGGCCTTTACTCTTGTCGGTTTCGACCGCTAAGAGTTCCCTCGTAGCGATTGGTTTATATAGTTTTAAACAACGTCGATGCCAGAAGTTGTATCATCTGTGTAATTACTTGTACCCTTATGGGCAAATGTTGCAATCGCAAACATATTTTAATCAGTTAATGATACTCCTACGGAATTAATTCTTACTACTTTTGGTATCGATTGCGTTCGTATAAAATATTAGCATATAAGATTGGCCAATCTTTTCTTCAAGTGCATTAGTGTGAATAGAAGTTTCGAAGATGCCGATAAGGTAAGTGCGTTTTTGTTTACAGTTTGTACAACAGCTAACACATTTAACTGGTTTTATTTAACATTGTGTTTTCGATGTGCTTTTTCAGATGTACTGCGTACAGGTATCAATTAGTAAGGTAGAAGAAACTCTTAAATCTTTCATTTTATTTGATTGTCTTTTTTATTTCAAGTATGTACAGATAAACTGTTTTATTGATCTTTAAGTTGAAATAATATTATATTTATAATCGAAATTGTCAAAATGATTGGTCTACGGGAAAATAGTAAATTATTTTTTTTTTTGTAAAAAAAATTACTATTAAAAAATTTAGTAGACAGGCAACACAATATAAACTTGAACAAAATGTTTCTCAGCTGAATAACTAACTATAACTAAATTATCGTTCAACGAGATTTTACAGAATACGTCTACATTTTCAACATCCATTATACAATATATTACAGCCGACACTCATATTATCATCGGGTCAGAGCTTAATGCATCTGTTTAAAATATTGTGACGTTTGTTGAGTAATATTTGCTACGTGAGCTTACGATATTATGCTAACCAAATATATTAGACACCTCTCGCCATCGAAGTCTTCTCAATAACCCGAACTTGTAATTATTCTTACCGAGTTGGCAGGTCTTGTTTTACTGGTCCAGTAATTTCTCCCAGTGATAGTCATTTCAATGGTGTAGATTTACGGGGAAACTTAGTGCAGTAGTAGTTCATCGGTTGCAGTCTTTATTTGACTCTGTTATAATATAATATACAGTATTTATATTATGCAAAATGAAGGAATTATTCACAATAGAGTTGAATTTGTATAGGAAAATAAATTTTATACATCCATTTGTCAGCGGTCATTAATACTGCTATTCAATTCTGATAAGTTATTTTTATCATATATTGTATACAGGTATAATAAAGTTGCTTCCAGCAAACATATTTCATTATGAACGACAATAGTTATTAGGACCTTTGCAAGTTGCAACATATGCATTGCATCGACGGTAGGTTTTAGTTATACCCACTACTTGATGTATGATCAATCGAAAATGCTATGTAAACTCCCGTTTTAATAGTTATCTTCAAAAATATTTGGAGTGCTATGTAATAGCTGAACTATTTTTTGTTAAATGGTGATTTTCGATAAACTTAGATGACTATAATTTAATCGCACGTAGCTCTTTTATAATTCATAACGTGCACAATTACAAGGCTTTGAAAAAAATTGAACATTAGGTGAAACGAAACAAAACACACATTCCACGTCTACGCATAAAATCAACAGTTTCAGACGTTTATAACTACACGTCAGATATTTTTTCTGCTTCAATTGCCAAGTGTCGTAAATCTAATGGCTCAATGTAAATAACTTTTCTCGATTTTATCCGGTAACAATTTCTTGCTTATACATAGCGTGACCAAGTGTTGTAATTGAATTCCCTACATAGAAGAGTTTTTTATTGGCATATGATCGAATGGTTCCTGTCATGCTTCACTTCTGTTTTATATAGGGGATGGTAGGTAAGGCGTTGCAATTTCCTTGAAAATTCTATATTTTAACCATTATTGTTGTACTAAAGTTAACTCGAAAATTGTTGTCTACGAAAAATGTATACAGAAATTAATAATTATGTAGTGAGGTGATATGTTAGTTGTATATTATAATCGAATTTCATAATATGAACAAAAAAAGTTCGTGAGTGAGTGAAGTTATAAATATCGTTAGGCTGAAACATAATATAGACTTAGGTACTTACTGAAGTACTGCACGAGACAAAAGACAAATAATATTTTGACGATTATTTCTGGTATAGGAGGGTAAAATGCTATGAAGGGTCTTATAAATATCATTATAGAATTGAATACAAATTAAATTTATTTAAATGCTATGAAATTTTATCGCTGTATTGTCATTGCATTTGAAACCGTCGAATGCATACATCAGACAGTTTTTACAATGTATAAATTATATAAAAAACTATTATTAACTTAGGTATTAAATAACAACTGAGTATGAAAAGAAAACACTCGTCATCTGATTCGTCAAAACCATGCCTATTTCTTCTATATCAAGAGAAGCCCAAGTTATAAATACATAATATCAAATACTTGATTTTTATTGATCTGCATCTATTATGTACAAATTAAACACTGTAACAGACTCACGAACATAGAGTACGTGGTAAGCAAGAAATTATTTATGCCGTTCAACGAATATACACTATTTTTCGTTCAACCTTGTAGTGGCAACACGTGTTATCAAAAGTGCAGTTTTTCTTTATTAAATTGAAATGATGATTTAATAATTTAGTGAATAATGTGGTGAATAATAAATCGTATTCCAAACTTTTACTTTCTACAAGTCTTAGTCCTACTTAGAAGATTTTAGTCGGTTTGTTGCAGTTTTCGTTATTCAAATTGTTTTGAATCGCAGTAACAAGACTATGTCCTTTCCAGTGACATTTTAGAATTACGCACGTATAGCTTGGTAACTCTTTATGTGATACATATTTATATGAAGTTAAAGGCAGTGTTATAGTTTTTGTAGAGTTCTTATAAAAATAATTAAAATTCTTACACCTTCCTGGATATGTTTAAAAAAAAAGATAGATTGTACTCCATAAAAAAGTAAGCGATGAGAATGTTGAACATGAGTATCGTAGAAGTGAGGTTTTTGCCAGCACGAGATACATGGAGTGTGTGGATATTATTAATTGCATCTGTTTCTTATTTGATATCAACAAACCTTATAAATATTTATTATAATTTTTTACTTCTATATACTGTTAGTAACATTTGTTTACAGTAACTGAAAAGTCAATGTCATAATACTAGAATAGTGGTGCCATCTATATAATTAATTATAGAATATTATTTCGTATTTAATCTTGAATGTTTTAAGAATTAAATGAATTAGTTAACTTTTCATGGTATTTAATATTGTTATTAATTATTATTGGAAATTGTCATAGAGTAAAACTAGCACCATTTATTTATCGATTGTTTATGATATTGTCACATACCCTCTCTAAATGGTGTGTCTCTAATGTCATTAACTATTATAAAATAGGTTTTTTGTGTTGAATTATTCTCTTACTGTCACGAAACGTTGAATAATAAACACGTACGTGCAAGTGCTGTGTATCATTGGAAATAATTCCTAACAATACATATGCAATTTCTAGTTTAAGTTAGGTATGCTAAAGTGTGTCTGGGTATGTGTAACTACGCTTGTTAAGGATAATTATTATGATATTAATTAAATAAAAATATTCTTAGAACAGTCTTAGATGTAGAAGCATCCGTGAGAATGCGACGCATCTTTAAAACCAATTAAATTCATCATTTGCCGTCGTTTTTATTGTTATTATTTTAATTTGAGATGTCTTATAGGTCTTGCTGAAAAAATTGTCTAAGATAACTTGATAATAACTGTTTTTAATTTCTCAAACTTTACTATCATAGAAACCAAATTGATTCATAATAAAATGTTATTCCATACAATGGATACAGAGGAACAAAATAAAATAAATAATGTATTATCGGAACTTAAAGTAACATCTATTCCATATTTACATGAATATTATCATTTTTAAACTAGCTACTTACAATAATTTATTTTTATCACTTTGAAACATGCATTACTAGGTCTATAAAATATGTAATACTTATGTTTTAATATTAATTGACACTTTTAAACCTTTATTTAATCTGAATCGATGATAACGGTACTAATTTGTATGAACAAGTTTTAATAATTGAGTTTCGTGAACGATTCCCGGCCATTAATTGGTTGACTGAATGCAACGTTGAAGTACGCATTAACTCAGTTGTTAATAGTTATTAGCGATATGCCGATATTTTTTAATAAATATCCAATATTATGTGTGCGAGATAATGTTTTGCGAATTCAATTAACGTTTTTAAATTGAATTTAATTAAATTTGTAATGTATTCATATTTATTCGCATAATTCCCGGGATTTGAAATCTTTGTCAAGCTAACAATGCGGTCAATATAACGACAAATCTAGTGGACTAAAACAATTTTATTCATAGATTGATCTTTTATTGAGCAGATGTGATAAAAAAGATTAACACGCTACATAGCATGTAATATTATTAATAAAACATTGCCGCTCATTATTTTCATACGTTTATTTTTTAATACAAGGGCTGTCTCCGCCACACTATTTTCAACTTCATAGGAATTTAAATTTTATTTTTTATCGTAAATTAAGTTTGATAGTAGTAGTAGTAATTTATCTTAGAAGTTCTTTGTTTTTCTCTCACTCATAAAAAAGTAAAGCATTAAAGAATTAAAATATTATTAAGTTACCTTAGAAATATTTTTAAGTAATATTTTAGAATTTTGTTGGAGAAAAGAATTTAATATTCGTTTTTATATAAATTATTCTGAACATTACACGCGTTGAACTTTTAAGAGCCATTATCAGTTTACGCGTCTTCTCTTAATAAATAACGCCATTTGCGAGATTAAGCAGGCGGTGCGAATAAAAGTGCAATTACTTGGAAGTGCCAAAATGCGTAACAATTTGTTAAATGCTCAAGATGTACATACGAGAGCAATGTGTTTCGCTTATCACAATCTCTATGGGTTTCATTCATCCCAGATAAAGAACGAGTTTATTTTGTCATGTTTTGATTTAAGTTAAAATTGTTTTCACAATTTAAATTTGCCACTTTGTTTCGTAGGATTGGACAGTTAAATTGTATTGAATCTGTGAACCCTGTAAAGTTGAATTAAGGACCTTTGTTCGTTTCCCTCTGGAGACCAAATTGGTTGATGACGACAAGTAGTAGTAAGTATCAGACATTTTGGCCAAAATCGTACTATCAATAGATAGGTGAAACAGACCAGAAATATCCCTCGATGTTGTGGTTTAAACGTTTTAATTGTGTCTAGGTTTGGGTCCCTGATGGAGTTATGACATGTCTGTTTGGTACCTTCTTGTTCGTTAGAAAATATCAACTCAGGGTTGAATGCAATGCAAAATAAGGTATGGGAAAGGGATAGGAAAGGGGATTATTAAAAGAAGGATTTCCAGGATATGTAAATGTCACAAAACTATTTCCAGCTGTATTTTTGGAATCAAAGTGTTGTAAAATTAGTTTTTGAATTCTATAAGTATGCTGAACATGGCTAAGTTACATGTTACTTGCTGATTTGTAAAAAAACAGTTTTTAGACATTCATTGAATTTTGATGGTAGAGTGACAGTATATGAGGACGGTAATAGCTCTAACTATTAGAAAAACATGAATTTCAAATATTAGCGCTAAGTAACAGTATTTTCCCTCGAAGATTGCAAGACAATCAGTCTCCGAACTTAATAATCGTCGATCATCGCGATCTATCTGATTAGGGTCAACCGCTTGAACTGGCTAACTGCACTCTTCCGCAAATCCCAGATGTAAAGTGTCGTTAAAAGTACCGTAAGACATATTTCACGGAAACTACTAAAAATTGCTCGATTATCATTATAGTTACTCTTGCCAATTTAATGGTGTACATGATGGAATTGTGTTTTCATAATCCAATAAGTTGTATAGTTACTGTTAATTACTCGTAGTGTTCTGTGCGACTCCATTTCCGTAGCATAATATTATATAGTCTATAGCCTTCCTCAAATAATGGTCTATCTAACACATGGAGACTAGGTTAGTAGTTCCTGAGATTAGTGCGATCAAACAAACTCTTCCGCTTTATAGCATTAGTATAGTTAAGTTCTTGTATAATTAAACACCTGCGTGATGCGGTTGAGAATTTTGGTCTGGAGAACATCCTATGAGACCTATGAGCATAAACGGTAAAGGTAATCTATAGCTCAACTGAAATAAAATTTAGGCAATATATTTGAGACTTTGGAGAGTATACGACTATGTTTGTTGTTCCGCGTTTAATTTTTTTTTTTATTTATTTTTTTTTTAACTGATTGGATATGATCTGATATTGTAGACGTGTTATTACTTATTTGTTATTATTGTTTTTAAAAAAGTCACATTATTTCATGCCTCAATCATACAACAACACATTTTTTCCCCTATAATTATTTCATACAAATTACACAAGTGCTTGAATACGTACAAGACATACACTATGTAAAAGCGTTATGAAGGTTACGTAATATACGACTGGCTATGTAATAACTTGGACATCTGCTCATATGTTGAAATAAATCAATAACACAATGTATTAAACAATTATGTCTGTCACCGTGCACCGCTGAGTGCAATCAACCTGTCGGGCGTGACTAAGAGGGGGTGGCTATAACTGGGTATTGTACTATGTTTTAAGGGCACACACAATTCAATAATGTTTTCAAAACTTGTGTCACGATTGTTTTCGAAATTGAAAACGTAGTTAATTTAAGAAGATAATTCAACTATTGCCAAATGAAAAATAAAGTGCAATAAGATACTGAAATCGAATAGAAGTAGCCAGGTGGCCTGGTTGTTCTTTCTTTAGAAACTTTGTCCTGTCTGGTCATATTTGGTCCATGTCATATTACATTGTTAAACATTGCGATGTAAGAAACTTACTTTGTTCAACAAATAACTAGGCTCTTTACTTCATCATACGTGTGTTCTGTTTCAATCAACCATTTAGAGCACCACGAGTGTGCTGTCAGCTTAATGGTAATTATTTTATTAAAACATCGCAAAACCAAAATTGGGCATAGTGTGTAAATGCAGCTGGCGTCACTCGCACCCAATATTATGCTGTATGAATGAAATAGACATGGATGGTGGATAGTGTTTCTATCAATCCCGTCTCGTCCTAACCTTATCTGGTGACTTCTGCAATGTTCGACAACACTATTTTCACATTACTTCCAAGAGAAAAGTAAACAACACGAACTCGCAATTCTTGTAAAACTCAGTCGGTGTACTATTTTCATTATGCTTTTCTTTGTACCGGTATTTTATCTTGGATATAATTTTACACTCGCAACTTCATGTGTCTTGAACTTCAGTTTCTAAAATGCACTTTTGTTTCAAGTCAGGTGTTCATAAAATATATGGGTACTAACCATCTGCATTTAATAAATCAATAAAAAGGAAGAGGTTACGTATCAGTTTGTCGGGTGTAATCATGTTGTCTATTACAAACGCAGGTGGGTTTACGGTGATAGCCTAATCGTTTTGGCGATAAAGTATTTGCCAACGGTCCCGTGCAGTCGGACATTTGTCATTACTTCAGTATATGATAGTTAACCGGTAATTAACCGGCCAGTAATATACGTTTAAATTACGTTATGAGAACTAGTATTTAATATGTTTTGTTGAAGTTTTATAGATTACGCGATTATGTCAATGTACACATTTCATACACAAGTAACAACTTTAAATATATTTATTTGAAATATTGTCTTAATTAGTGCATGTATATTTAACGTTAGTCGTAAGTCAGTATTAATAACTTTATTAAGATATTGTGCCTCACATTTATAATTTAAATGGAGCTTAAATTTAAGTGCCATCAAGAATTATAGTGACATATTAAGATATTATTGGGTTTTTATGAGTATGCCTTGTATATAAAATTGCGAAAATGTTCTAATAAAATTTAGCGAGGACTAGATTAGGTAACGCATAAATTATTTAGCAACGAAAAGTGTGCAAATGGGTGAAACCGGCGAAATTGCTAAAGTTTATTCGTCACGCGTGTTATTGTCGCCCACTTGTTTTGCTAAATTGTATTTAAATAGCTCTTAGCTTATGGTATAGGTGATAGGTTATTCGCGGGAGATTTAAAAAATAACGGTTGTTTATTAATAATATGTTTTTGGGATTTTTAAAATGAATATATGCATTTTCTATGACACTATTTATTTTAACACTAATGCATAAAGTAAAGTTATGTAGTCATAACCGCGCATGAATGTCTAAAAATCTACTCAAGTGCTTTTTTATCCTCGGAAGGAATAATAACGATTTGACGAAGGAAAACTAAAATATTCTAATTTGCACTTAATCAGATACAAAGACTTGTAATGGAAAACCTAGAAAGAAGGTTTTCTAGGGCTAAAACTATTCGAATTTTCATCGTAAAATTAACAATTTGCTTTTCAAATATAATCTCAGGTAAAATAACGTTTCATAGCAGTTTCAGCCCTACCAACATTAATTGTCCGCATAAAATCAATAGCATATTTTATGCACGAATAAAACTAATATTTTATATAGTTTAAAGTTTAGATACTCGCTTTACTTTTATTACTTTTGTCGCACTCACATGTAGTAAAAATTCGCAAATTAATACCGCCTACGCGCCACTTTTGGTTATTAAACTTATTTAGTCACAATCGATACTGATTTTAGTAATTTATCTTAGAATATAATAAAAGTATGGTTTGTATCCGCGATTGATTTAAAAGAAATATCTTTTTAATTTTAATAGCTTCAACACAAATAGAGATAATTATTATGAATAGTCGATTTTATTAATTCTTTTCCGTTTCCGTTAATTATAGTGAATTTATATCGTGGTCGATTATAGTTTCGTGTTAAAATTATAATATTATTTATATACTATAGGAACTTTTCTAACTGATTTTCATATGTGAAGTGGACGGTAAAAATCATTCGTGTAAAGTTTTTGTATCGATATAATTCATATTAGAAAATTGATCGCAGATGAGTCAATAGATTTCACGATGGAAAAACATCAGTCACAGTATATTATTCATGTCAGTCATCTCATTTAAATGAATTCGCATAAATAATTTATTGCACACGATGGAGGTACGCCGTGATGCGTTCGGCATTTTTATTGAACGCAATTACATGAAATCGTAAATAATCTCAGGTGCTTTGTAAACATAGATAATGATCGCGCATATGCTATGGATATATTCTGTAGATATAATGACTGCAATGACAGAGCACTATTGGTAAGGAGGTTACGAATTCTTTACAGTTAACTTTAAATATCAAAAAGTAAATATTAATTACTTATTTGATGGTAAAGCGGTGTTCATCTTTTTCTTCTTAATTATAAGAGGGTTTGATCGCATATGTGACGTGAGGTCACTCTTAATGAAATTAAACTTAATAAATCTTAATGTTTGCTTAAAGTAAACTTTGGTTAGTTTGGTTAGTTAGTTTTGGTTTGGTTTAAAACTATTACAAACGAAATTATAATAAACTTTAGCATAATGTTATATAGCCTAAGCTCATCAGGGATAATGTAGAATGTTCAGTAGTTTCGGAGCCTGTTTAAATCAAACAAACAAACAACCTTTTTTCTTTATAATATTAGTGTAGAAAAAACAGTTTACATGATGATGATTTTCATTATAACTTTATGTTTTTTACTGGGGTAAACAATGGTCAATAATTAAAAATAGTGAGTCAGTAGTGTTGATGGTAATAAGATACGTATTAATGACGATTTTTGGAAAAGTCAAAGCATACTATGCTTCCAAACTTATTTCAATAAAACATCAAAAAAAGGTTATTTAAAAGCAAACACGAGGTTTAATTTTGGAAATAATCATATAATGTGCTTTTTCAAATAAAACATCCGCGTGTAAAAGCTTTATCCGATTGATTATTAACACCTGACTTCCAAAACTGGTTTTATTATTTTAAGTAAATAAAAATGAGAGACGCTTTTTTTCGCGATACTCTCTTGATGATACATTAAATTAAAACGATCATTGTGACTAATGTTTGGGTTTAGGTCGTTTATTCTCTCCCTTCGGTTGTGTAACAATTGTCTTTTTACGTGGGAGGGGAGTTAGGCCTCCGCAGCACACCCAAAATGATGGAGGACCACATCTTAATTTTGTCGATGGGTGCGTCGGGCCTAGCCGGCTAGCTTAGCTAGGCACAATGGCGCAAGATAGAGGAAGGTGGAAATCTCTCGCTTCGGAGACCAAGACCCACTTTGGGTAGTAACCCAAAGTAAGCTGGCTTAGTAAAGCCAGCGTAGTGAGAGAGTGATGACTTATAACATTTTTACAAATGTTTTATTTATCAAGACGATTTTGCGTGACTTCTCGATGTTTGTCATGTAAATTCGTGAAGAATATATTATTTTCAAGAATAATCATCTGTCCAACTATAACTAAGTAAATAGTACCAAAATTAAATCTTACTGGCCGTTTTGAATGTAAACTAGACTTTAAATTTTTTAATCTTAATGTAAAATAAATAAATAATTTATTTCTATAGCTTTATGATTGAATACTCCTTGTTAGCATGAAAATGGCTGTGACAGGAGTATTCACTCTTTCTTAATACTTTGATCACACAAATATATTTCGAAAGCAATTTTTCACATATTATGTAGGTAAATAAAGAAAATGTATCAATTAACTACTATGGCTTGTAAAGTGTATTGTGTGTAAGAGTGTGCGAGTTTGTGTTTGTGCATGCAAATGTATACATCAATTTTTCCTTTAGAAGGGCCATTTACAATTGTGTAGGAAAACAAGAATTATACAAACATATAATATAATTTCTTTAATTTGTTTTTAAAGAGCTTTCGCATCTAAGTAACTTAACGATTTTAACCACTCTGTTACAGTTTTGTTTCTATAAAGAAGTTTAAAAATATTTAGCCGAACTTTTGAATTTATATTGTATAAAATTTAGAGGAAGGAAAACTTCTAACTTTATTTTACTTTATTATGGCTAAGAATGAAAAAAGCGAAAATCAGATCCTTATCTCCGAGTGATTATCTCAAGCTTCCACAAATGGCTGTTATCAAGTGGAATAATTGATCTTATCAATATAAACGATTTAATGGGACCGTCAGTGGCCTCAATAAATACGTCAAAATTGACGAAGCAGCCCGGAATGATTGGGAAAACAATAGAGTTAACGTCATATTGAAGTATAAACAGTTACTTGGAGATGTTGGCTTTCGAAACGCATGTAATAAAGATCTAAGGGGTCCCACGAGCCGATTGGACCGATAAGAGATTTCAGATCATCACTATAGATAAGGCACCGCGTATTTGAAAGTATAAAATGTTTGGACAGCTCTCGTATGGAATCTTTCACGTCTGCAAGCGCACGATTATGACGCGTATACAATGTCTCGGTAAAATCAACCCTGTATGGAGTACATGAAGTTGATTGCTGATTGAATGTGGCGAAAAAGCGGTTTGTAGAAACGTCCCTTGTATCCAGCTAATGAAAAATGAGTTTTATTTTCACAAAGCCTAGGTTGAAACTCCGGCGTATGACACGTTATCGTCTCCCATCGCTGACTTTCGCACGATTGATCGATAGTATTTTTTGCGGAGCTTTATTTATAAAACAATTGAAGACGTCGATGCGATAAATGCGATCGCCCTTACCATTGGTCGATTTCTTCTTCCCAGCAAAAACTCTTCGACGTAAGAAAAGCAAAAGCGCGCAATTACCGAAGACTTGAACAATTAATTTTAGTTCTCGAAACCGTAGCTATTTCTTATTAATAGTCAACAAAACATACCGATTGAAAACAGATAAAATAATTACTGTAAATATTTTTGCTAGCTTGTCGTGGCAATAAATAAGAGACTTAGTATTCCTTGATTATTTTAATTGTAGTTGAATGCTCTAATCGTAACGTCTAGCATGTTACAAATGAATTACCTCCTATAGGTACAAAAAGTAAATAGACGTTTTAACTGTGTAAAAACACTTTTGAAAGCTTTATTTACTACTGAGAAATGATAAAATTTAAAGTACGTTTTGTTATGTGTGTAAATAAAACGGTTTTGTTATTTTAATAACATGTAAAAACGTCAATTAGTTTCTTAATGCATTGCTGTTCAAGAAAACGAGATGCATCTTTGTATTCTAATTGTTGGGGTATACTAAAAAGGAATCATTGGCCAATAAACATTAATGTCCTTTCAATAATTGTAGGTTACAAATGTGTTTCAATAAAACACAACACCCTATTCGGTGAAATCTTCACGGGGCATCGAGACGTGTCGAGAAATCACAGTAGTGGTTTTTCAGGAGTCGGTTGCGTAATGTCTCCAAGAATTCGCTGGCAGCTCGTAGGTAATTGTCATTTCATTATAGAAGTATTTGCGGTGGCTGGCCGCGGTATTCGGGCCACTTTTTAGGCTGCGAAATTACTGATAATCGAACCTTTCGATACTTGATGGATGCGCCCACTGTTGTGTCTGCGAGATCTTGTTAGTACACTTGACATCTATTTGTTATTTCACGGGAACGTAATTTATTCAGTGTTTTTACGCAGAAAGTGAAAATAATGAATTTAAGAAAAGGTTACAGGTAAAATATTAAACAAGAGAATAATAATTGATCTAATTTTGACTTTTGTTTAATATAGTACTATTACGTATTGAATTTGAACATTAATGAATAATTTTAAAATGGTAAGCAATGACGGACCTTGTGAATACTTCCAATATATTTTATTAGTTTTATTTCTTTTAAAAGAAATATTAATTTTATTAATAGTTTTCATATTTAATAGGATAGTATTTCTTTTCTTTCAGTTATATAATCATATATAGCTTATCGTTATTTTATCCTGTACCGCATATTAATAGACTCATTTCGAGGAATAAGAAAAGATAATACCGTTATTAATTAAATTATTACTATTAAAATTATAACAATTATCACGCGTAGTGTGAAGCATCTGTTATGTTAAGCAAAAAATCTAAATGACTATTAACTGCTATTTTCTGTTATTGCGAATTATTTATACAAATTGCAGAATTTATGAGCATGCATAAATAAAAAAGGATAATTCGATTACATTTAAATAATTACTTTAATAGCACGTATAATAGAGATCTGTTCTGCTGATTTTGCATCCTAATACATATTTCTCGCATTTTTTATACGTTTTCGCCCGCAAATTTGATCGCGTGGACTGTGAAATTGTGTATTTTGTAGGCGCGCGCAGTGTTAGATTTTGTTCAAATGTATTTCCATAGAATATTATGAAAAAGATGCTCTAGATAATAAATTATGTCAGCGGTTTTGCGATTGCAATTTTTAAACTTTGGTTGCAATGTTAACACTTAACAGTCTCGTAGTATGACATTTTTATAATTTAAGAAAAAAATATTTCATAAAATATTTATTTAATGACATATTCGTAAATACATTATTTTACCCGCCGGTTACAGGTATGGGGAGCCTCGCCTAAATTTTTATTAATCCTAACCATGGTTTTGGGGTTATAAAACATACATATTGCATAGCAAATATTCTTTTTAAAAATATTCAATGCACAAATAGTCCCGTTACTATTTTATTACATGTATAGATTACCTGTTCTATTTTATTATTTTATTGGTTGAATTCCTAAATTTGGTACTAAATTAATATTTATATCAAAATAAATACTTCATTGTTTTTTCAAAGTATTAAGAAAGTATGTTTGAAAAAACTCATTAATTTACCAACTTGTTTTTCTTTAAGGATTGAATTAATAAATTGTTAAGACGATGAAACTACAGCAAATATTATACTTACTGATCTGAATATTCTACTATTGATAAATAAATAAAATAAATACATACATATAGATCCAGTCACTTCAGATTGTATAACATTATTTATTGGCAAATGTTTGAAAAATGCAGTTATTATTTATTCAGAATTATTTGAAATTTCATCCATTAGTTCTAAGCAGGCTTCTGTAAATGCAACTTTTAAATGTGCACAATATCATTGGTTGCAGCTGATAGGTTTTACTTTATTATGAGAGTCTAGGCATTCGTATGTGTGCAATAATACAATCGTGTACAAAACCCTTTGACCCATTAGGGCTGACGGTTTACGAATTTCTGTTTTGTTGACAGATTGTAGATCAATATTAATACATTTTTATTAAGTATAAATTAGCATACAATTAAATAGTGTGATAATTTTTTGTTTAGATTAGATTGTTAGTATTTTTAAGTTAGAACAGGTAAAGCAGCGTTAAGTTTATGTATATTATTGTGATATTAAATGATCACCACAACCATGATCATAACATCGTTGCAAATGCTTTGGTTATTACAATAGGAAGATATTGATTCATTGACGTCTAGAAAGAAGGAGAGGAGGGAAATGGGTAAAGATTACGGGACGTAAGCACCAAACGTTATGAACGAGGCATTTGTATGATTGCATGCCGATTTTGAAACGGACATACTTAAAATGTGGATGAACTTTGATCAAAAAACAAATGTAATTAACGTTAAATTGGAAGGGGAAATCTAATTTAAATAATAATCTCTCTATATCCTGATTCATTAATAAACATTGAAATTGGCAGTTCTAATACAATGTCTTGTTAATTCTGAGCATAAATAACTTTCTGAAGTGATGACATATCTCAAAAACGATAAGATTTAGGACTTATCAAACTTTAATAAAATTCTGATAATTTTAATTCGGGTTTCGGTCTCTTGATCTGCGATTCCCGCAACCGATTAATGTATGACTAAAAGTTAAAATTCAATAAGCAAACCGAAAATCACATAATCCGTACATTTATAAATATTTTGTGAAACATCGAGTCGATAAAAAGGGATTTGATATCCGTATAATTAATCTGGTATCGTATTCTCAGTTTGAGGACGGAAGCTATCTGCGGAGGCAATCTTTTCATGAAATATACAAAAGCAAACATAAACAGTGGGACGTCTGCAGGCAGCGAGGTTGAAACTCGCTATGTATGTAATGTAATCATTTAATTAATTTTGGATTTTATTATAATTTTTTGCACAGCCCTATTTCCACTTACGCACCGTCGGCGGTCGTTTGTGCAATGTAGGGAAGGCTGTGATTATATTCTATAAGCTGAAGCGGCAAATTAGGTGCTTTACTTGGTTGTGAAATATGCAGAAACAAACGAACATTTAATAATGTCAATAATTTCGTAATTGATAAATTGTATGTATTGACTTCATTTGAGGGAGAAATTTAAGGGACTGTTTTAATTTAAATAAATAATTAGGATTGTAAATGTATGCATCAAGAAAGAATCAAGTATTTTAATAAAAATATAGCGTACATTAAAATGACCATTTATTTAAAAAATACTACTTCGGGAATTTCCGAAATATTTTTTTTCCTAACCCACATCAAAAATAAATATATTTAGATCATAAACTATTGGACTTAGTAGAAAATCGCGTGCATTTTTCTGCATAATTATATATTTATATTGTTTCTAAAATTCAGATTAAAATCAATATTGATCAATAGATGTGTCATGTTTTAATTGTCTACAAAAATGTATAAATCTTTTAATTTTAAACCTTAATATTTTTTCGAATAGATCTGCCGCTCTCTCTTCCTACTATGACCTCTTAACTTTGATACAAGTAACAGAGCCCCTTGTGTATGGGTAAGGTTTTTAGTTAGCGTCTGTAAAACAATAGCCGAATAAACAATTCTTTACGTCAACAGTGTCGCACTGCCTTCCAATTAGTTGCAGATTTTAAGTTTTACTGCACTCGTCTACTGCTGTATTTAAAACTGAAAACAAATTTATAGAAATATTAGATATTTTTGAATATAAATACTTTCGTATATACCCGTAATGGGTCTGAAAAGCGTACATATAAAAACCACCCCAATATAGTTATATATTAATTACATATGTAGTAAAAAATAACTAAATGATCGACCAACCGTGAAGGGAAACAGAGGCCTATAACCAGATATAAATAAAATATCCTGTTTTGTACGAAATATCCAAGGGACATTGGTCGATGCTTAGTGAAATTGACAATCTGCAATGGACGCGATCTCGCGGTTTCTATCTTTCTTCAACTTGCAGGGTTTAGCATGGATAATATTGCACCTGCAGATAGAAGACGTATCTGGAAAACCGAAGAACTTTCACTTAACATGAAATATATTTTACTGAACCGTCATAACGTCCTCTATCTGCAGAGACATTAATATCCATTCATTACGCCACATCCTGTACATAATATGTTCTCGGTCACATTATTATTAATTTATTAACAACATATCTATATTTTTAAAAATCCCTCTTGATTGTTGAATTAATGAGTCATAAAAATCACTTAATGAAATGGAAGCTATGGTCATACAGTAGCTTACATTTTGTGCTACATTCAATTTACGTCCACACAGTGAAACAATACTCTCAGTACACGGGCGAGCACTACCGACCATTACGTATTCCGAACACGAGTGGGATTCCACAGCGAATCATTAGCGTTGGATTCATTACACTGCAGCTCCAGTAGCAAATCCAATTTACTCTTGAAGAAAGAAAGGAGCAATGTATTAGTGACGTAGCGATTAAACCAAAGGACCAAGGGCCAAGAAACGTCATCGACTGATAATTGTCGCCGGCAATCCGAACCGTATCGCCCTAGATAAACGCGTTTCCATCTTATTGTATATTTCAAGATAACAGCCACAATGCACTTTGAATATTACTAATTAGGCTCGGCTTATGAGCGCGGCCATTGTTGAAAGAATGAGATAGTTATCGCTCGTTGTCTGCAAATAAGATTTGCGATGCTGCTTTGTCGGTTCGCGAAATTGTAGGCTTTGTTAATGTGAAATATTATCTATAGTGGATACCAACCAATGAGCTTAATTCACGGTTACTGTATCAGATGGTGGTACATTTCGATTCATTGAAAAACAATTAATTAAATTCAATAGGTTTATTGCTTAAGACAATATGGTGGTTAAAACCAAGAACACTAATAATAATTAATCTTTCTTTTGGTTGCTTATAATTAAGAGGAAAATATCCCATTTAAAGGGATTACCATACTGTCATTTCAGAATTAATTGAATTTTATCTCAAATATTCAATATTCCGGACAATCTTATGATATTTTTAAACATTATTAATAATATTTAATATTTAGGATAACGAAATAAAATCCTTTTTAATGCATTCTGGTATTGTTGAGTACCTACTCTTTTTAAAAGATCTGAATATTATGTAAGACGCTAATTTATTACCTGGTAGTAGGCCGTAGAAAAGGGATTTAAAAAATTTACGTGCAATTTTTGTCTAGATAAAATCTCATTTTGCCTTTATTGCGCAATGAATTGTGTTGTTTTATGTTAATAACCGCGGTGTAGGCGGAGAATGTCGAAACTGACTAATCTGATCGTGGGCCGCTAAAAAAATAGCAATTTTAAATTATTCATACTACCCACTTCGTAGGATATGTTCTCTATTTTATCCATATTTTATTCGTCTATAATCTTAATTACTTACTTTAGTTGAGGTCATCAGATTTCTTACCATCTTGGAAACGAAAAATTTATTAATTATGAAGCAACTGGAATTGAAAAATATTTGAAAAGGGTAACGCGAAAGAAATTTAACTCCTTTTTAATTGCATGCAACTGAAGTCACGTCCTCCTTTCGTGAACATGGCATGAAGATGCTAAAGTCCTTAAATCTGTCTTAGGGTTAATAGGTAAACCCATGCAATAGATATATGCGTTCAATTAAAAGAACATGAGATATTGGAATATTATAATAATAATATGGAGTACTTGAGCTTGACTCCAATTCAATTCTTATATATATATGTATCCTTAATTATATGTACTTTTGACTGCCCACTATTACGCAAAAAAGGAAATATTAAAACCTTCTGTTTTTTATTGAAGCCTCATTAAAAAATCTGACGATCTAAGTAAGTTGATACAGACGTAACAAATCAATTTTCGCCCACGTGACGTTTTATTACTATATGATGTATATCTGTATTTTTAATTAATTATAATCTTTTTCTGATATAATATTTTCGTTGTCAATCTTGTTAATAATTAACTATATTTAATTTGGGCATTACCAAAATTTTGCAATTTCTGAATAATAATTTTCCTTCGTTACAATATGATAGCGTATCGGTCAATGATTGTTCATGGTAATTCCCTTAAGGACATAAGTAGGTATTAATTGGTATTATCAAATATCGTAATATATTATATATTTATTTCATAATGTATAATTGGATTGGGTTGACCACAAAATTCCAGTGTTATAATTGTTGTAAGGATAAGATAATTAATTAGCAGAATTCATTTAACGTTTAGGAAAATGATAATAATTAGCCAGTATATAGGAGAGGAAATATATATCTGGAGAACATTAACGTAGCTTTTAGGTCATTATCGAATGACGCATGGCGGTCATGGTTCTTGTTTCTAAGGGAACTTAATATATAGAAATTAAAATACGTTTTTTTTAATGTAACATCGGGCAAGCGGAGCATGCGTTTCACCTGATGTTAAGTGACTGACCGCAGCCAATGAACATCAACAGCAAAGTGTCGCAGCGTGCCAGCTTGAAGGAAGGGGAAGGGATAGAGAGAGGATTAACGATAGGAAATGGGCGAAGAGGAAAACAGGATGGGAGATGAAAGGGATGGGAATACAGACCTCCGGGCACCCGCTCACGATACGAAACACAGTGCAATGCTGCTTCACGCTGATCTTATGCTGAGGGGTGGTTCTTACTCCCACTCTTTTATTGCTGAGGATTTAATGATGAATATGAATCCAAGAGATGTTCAGTTCTATGCAAGCCTCAAGGCAGCACTCTTCCACCTTTAGAAGGGTTCTGCTTAAGGATTAGATTGTAGAAAATTGTTATAGAAGAACTTTTTAAAGTAGAGTCTGCTTCCAGAGAAGATCGTTCTTATATAGTGTAGATATGTGAAAAATGTTCCTAGGCTAAAGTTATACTTTACCAATTGTTTCGGTCAGACAAATCTATCCATTTCTACTTTTATTTTCAATATGCTACCGACGGATAGTTTTTTATTTGTTGTCTATCTATCGTCATATAATCTGAGATATATTAAGTTAAAATGCAGTATCTAATGGTAAAAGAATTTTTGAAATCGGTTCAGTAGTAAAAAAAAATAATTTTAACGTTGTCTTGCCAATTAATTCACTGCTATGATTGTACACGTAATATTAGCAATTTCCGAAAGTATCAAAAATTTCGTAAGCATTAAAATCTATCCATAAAGACGGACAGCCGTCATTAATCACTGACGAAGCAGCCAAGAGTATCACTTACACGTAATTACATGATACGAGATGGCTTTCCAACGATCTGAGCTTTCTGGGAAATAAAAATTTCGCGCCTAATTATCGCTTCTGTTAATTCCCCCAGAACACTATGCGTGTCAACGCCATAACTCACGACTTTAATAATATACCGCTTTTGTATGTGATGAGCTTGTGGTGTGTGTGAGGGGATGCTGCGGTTGCTGTGTAGAAATGTTTTGATAATACTCTACAGTCGACAATCATTCCATTAATGTACGTGGCACTAGCTGCGCCTCGCGGTTTTTCGTAGTAGCGTAATGCTAGATAACCTAGAGCGTCTTTATTTCCTTATGAACCTATCATAATTTTTCAGATGTATCGATCTATTCAAAACTATGAAGCGATCGATTGGTAAAGATTATATTAAGATAAATTGCACTTGAAAATCTAAATTACTTAATATTATGGTTACACAATATCATGTAGGAAGTTACTACTCCCCCTTACCACTTACAAAAAAAATCATAAAACCATGTAATATAAAACGTTAAATCGCGCGACGCTAATCAGTCATACTGTCGTGTGTTAACCACTCATTAAGGCGCGAATTTGGGATAATTACGAACTGATAAACGCCGCCTGCAGTCCCCGAGTGATGATTATTATTCACTACGCCCACCTCGTTCATAAACTTGACGCAATTTGGCCCTAATCATTATTTTTGTATACCCTAGCATTTTGTATTAAACGGATGCATACTTTCTTCGTTTTGAAATAATGAATTAAACCATGAACCCTCACCAGGGTGTAATATTATATAAAGTGAATTCGTAGTGGGCTTTTCTAGCAAAGTCAACGGGTTCCATTCCTGGCTAAATAAATTTTTAATACATCCAATTCAGTACTTTTGATATTCCTCATACTTTAGAATTTGGCGCTGAAGCCATTTTAGAATTAAAAAAAATCAATTGTAATGTTTTAATTTAAAGAGGATATGTCAGCAATCTTTTCCTTAAGTTTCATGCAACTCAAAGTACATAATTTTCGGATGCATAAGACCTTCAAAATTGGAGTAAAAAATCAAAACCAACATTGTAGAATCCAACACTATCATTAATAATTACCCTAATAGAAGGTTCCGTGTTTATTTTACGGTAACGGCTGTTAATTTTCTCATATAATTTATTTTCATGATTACATTTGTCCTTGTCTTTTTTGGAGGAAAATAAACGGTGTGAAAGAGACAAATTTTAATGGCATAAATAAATTGTCACTGTAAAATTTTACGATATAATCGGCGGTATTTTGGCTGAGGATACTGTAACGGGTTGTCTTCTTAATGTTCATTCAGACATAAAAACCCTAATACAATATTATTACAATGCAACGTGCACATAAAAAAAAAGTTAAAACCAGAAATGCCAATTATTTTAAACTTTATGTTTTGTTTATATGTGTACGTTTTCATTTCGCTAGCGTCGAATGTTTTTGCCTATTAATATTATAGCTGTAGTCTTTGTTCTAACAAGTAATATTCTAAGACGACTTAAACAGATACACAATACGGCAAATGGTTGAAAAGGAATGTTGCATTTTTATACAATAATGTTACATTGGAAATAGGCTTTCTTAGATCCACTTCAAACTATTATAAAATAAGTTTACGTTATTTGTATCATATTTACATAGAATAGTACAAAAATCTTGATAAAATTAGTGCGAAATATATGGAACACCTTAATATAATTTATGCACCGGCTAATTGAACATAAAAATTTTAATCTCGACAAAAGGTCACTCCGGCGGTGAAGTTGAAAGGTGACATCGAGATGATTAATTGAAAAGTATCTTCAGTTAGCTCAAATATTAATATTCATACTTTTCGCTATATTTTTCTTGTTTATCGGCCTTTTTAAGTAGGCTTACGCTTTGAAATGGCCAATTTAAACGATATAAAAATATTAATAGACCTTAATATGAAAGATGCGAATCTCAAAGTATTTTCTAAGAAGTTTTAAAATGTACTAATTAAAAAAGTTTTGCAAAGAGAAATAGTTTAATGAGATGTTTCGTTATAAAATATAAATATAGAAACGTGTTTCTAATTTTATAATTTAATTTTAATCTATCACTACAAACAGTAAGAAAATATGGATATATAGATAATGAAGAATTATCTATGTATCCAAATTTTAAAAACAAGAACTACCTACTATTGTATCGGATGTATTTCAAAATACGAAAAGTTATGAATGGACAGTAGATAAAGTGCGGGGGACGTCGGGTGACACAACTAGTTCGGACAGGGTCATTGTGTACACACGCTTATGATGATAAATGTGTGTGTATTGTGTTCAATTTTGTAGGGTCAACAAAAACTTCGTAGCTTTGGTAGTACTATGAACGTTCCGTGCTTAGTAAAATCCTTTAAATAAGGAAATTTTTTATACTTTAAATTTTTTTTCTTTTACAAATGTGTTTATAGTTTATTATAGTATTATCATATTCTAAATAAATTATATTTATTGAATTAAATAATGTTCCAATCAAACTACAAGGGCGATCGTATAGTATGAGATTTCGAAAATAGAATCATGCTATATCAAAAAATGCTTAATGATTATGTCTCCATATGAAATTTTCTAACATAAAACGCTGCTAATAAGTGTGACATCGAAATATTAAAGCTATATGTTCTTATCTCATGGATTTCTATGCTGACGTTACATGTTTGAAATTTAAGTGACACGGGACAATACATTTGAGACTTGCTCGATTCATGTTCACGAGTCATATTGCCTCATAGATGGTAATTCAATATGACATTTATTAATAGGCACCAGGTTACGTTAACTTTTTTTACGAGGTTTCGATTTACAATTGTGCGTATGATACCGTTCTCATTCAATACATTATTTGTTTATGTAGACCGACCTATTTTTTGCTGTTTGCCGAAAATTTACCTTATGTACTAAATGAGAGATTATAAATAAATAAATAAATAATACAAAGTTTTACTCATGGTTTACCACCGTATATATGTTAGGGATAAAAAGTATCCTATACATTGTGATTTTTTTGGGTTTTCAGGGCTAAATCCTAAACTAAGGTAGTTATCAAAAAATGCTGAAAGGATTCCTGGGGCCGATTTCGACGAAAATAAAAACGATATCATTAGATTTTTGAAAAATTGATTTACCGCTGATTGATTTAGTGAACCCGCTCATTTTGATCAGCATATTAGTAGGAATTTTTTAGGTATTCCAAATAGTTTTTAGGGATGAAAAAAGTATAAGATAATAATAAATTTATGATGCAAAAATGATAATTCACCTCATGCAAACCTGCGGCTATGCGTGTTTATTGCGCATTACAGTTTTTATTATACTTGCATAACTAATGAACTAATAACTTACCAGTAATACCTCTATTTGTCTATGTACTTCAACTGTGAATGAATCTTTATTGGACATGTAAAGCAGTTTATGTGCATAGTTCATGGAATCGCTTTTCTAGGATCATATCCCGATGTCACAAATAAATAAAATAAAATAAATATTCCTGGATATGTAATACAACATCAACATTAAGTCCCAAACTAAGCAAAGCTTGTACTTTGGGAACTAGATAACTGATAGACATACTTAAACATACTTTTATATTAAAGATTAATTAACACTCAGACAGTGGTGCAATGTTCATCACATAATTTTCTACTCATGGGGATTGAACCCACACACTCTGGCCCAATAGACCATTGCTGTATCCACTGCACCAATCGGGTAATCACAAAATTCAAAAATTTTATGCATTTCTTAATTACGTTTATATATTAATTGTTAATAGGTTGGATAACCATATGCAAGGATGTGGAAGTATGTGGGTCACTTGATATTTAGTTATCACTGCCAGCTGTAAATTCCCGTAATATTTGTATGCAGCTGGTCTCAGGAGGAAAAAGCTAGGGAATCTACGCTAATGTTATATAGAGGAAAGATTTGATTTTTGTTTGTTTGTTGTTTAAATTCACAGCTCCCTCTGACCGATTTCGGCCATGGTGGCCAATCTCAAGAGAAATTAGCTAGCTGCGCAGGAGATAATACAGTGCACAAGTGTATGCGCGGACACAGATGCACTCTCTATTCCTTTACTGTCATAAGTCGATTACTGAGATTCTTTGTCAGAAAAATTCCAATAACATTTTTTTCGGCCCCTCCCGGGAATCGAACCCGAGACAACCACTAGACCAACGAGGTTTGAATTGAATAGGCTCCGATTTGAACTATTTTACCATAGGATCCTACATTATCCCTGATGATAGGAATATATCATTATGCTATAAGAGCGAAGCCGCGTGGAACAGCCAGTAATATTCAATATGAATACTTCACACCCACCTTTTGGCTGGTAGCTTCCCCGGTGAGAGTTTCCGTGCAGAAGTCACGTTTAACACCCACTTATAAATACATATTACAAGGCATTTAGATTAACGGTAACTTGTTATTTAGTATTCATTATATAATCATAGTCCGTGCATAATAAGATGGGTTAATAATAATAAATTGAAGTGTTACTGAAAATGTGTAGTAGGTGACTTGTTACTCTAACATTAATACTGATGTAAAAGTCTTTTTGGTATCACACTCTTCTCATAATTTAAAATTAATAAACATGAAAATAATAATATATATTGCGTTTTTCAATGCTGGTTATTTCCTCACACTTAAAATACAGAGTCTTTGTTTTATTTAAATTTAAAGATATGAAACTCAATAGAAGTTAATTAAGAAGATAGGCAGGCATAAAAATATTTTTAATTTTATTAGAATGTGGACGTAAGTGAAAATCATGACTTTATAAATCGATATGAAATTAATTGTTTTTTAGCCTGCGTATTAAATTAGAAGCAATTAATATTTAAATTAACAAATAATAGCCCCTATATTGGGAATCCGTAACTAAAAGTTTTGTTATAAATGAAAAAAGACAGTTTTAATCAACGGCACCCTCGGGGTGCTAGTCTGCTCGCGCTTTATCATTTTTTCAATAAACTGAGTCTATGTTAATTAGTTACTCTAGTCATATCACACCTGCCTTTGTTGAGGTCTAGACTTCTAGCAAATAGGTAAACATGACATTTAATTATTATTAAATGTTATATTATTTTAGGATGAGTAAAGTTAATTAAATGTAGGGTATATTTCTTTATTTGTTGTTGGAAAATGCGTTCCGTCAGTGGAACGTGAGTATTTAAAAAAACCCAACGCAGAGATCTCAAATCAAGAGGGTAGATCAACAAAGGTGGAAAAGTCTTAAAATTAATATAATTCACTTTGAATTCTCACTATAATGATCATAGATTTCCAGATCTTTATAACAAAATCTCTTAAAGCAATTTAAAATACTCAATTCTGATACAAACTACAGATCTACTTTTGGGAAGATGTAATAAATTCATCGCTTGGGGCATGAACAATAGCAAATTAGAATATTAAATGTATTGACGATAAATGTAAATCGGCGCACGTTTAAATCTAGTATACATGGTTCTCGTGTTAACAAACACGTAAACAAATCATTAGGTGTATTAATTAAAGCTATTACAGCCACTTCACTTGATGTAGTGATTTTCATTTCCTGCTCGAGAATTGCTTATGCATGCCTACTCTGTGTCGCCAGCTAAATTTATATGCTTGGAATTTTTTATCTGTGGTTTGGTAATGCAAGCGAATACACTTTTTGAAAACATTAATGATCATTGAAGCCGTTCATTTGAATCTAATGCTGATATTATAGGTCATTATTAATAATTTGTGTATTAGATTAAAACTACATAGATTCGGAAAATTGCAAAGATATGAAATAATGGAAGTGACGAATAGCTATTATTTGTCTTATGATCGCATCTTCCTGTCCGCTCGAAAATTCCCTATTCAGAGATTCCCTATATCTGACAGGAAGATAAATTTATTTATTTAATTTATTGCACTCAGAGCAATTTGCTTAAATTACTTGTGTATTATGTGTATTTGTAATCATTATAACCTCTAATTGCACGTAAGCGACAGATTTTAGCATTTGGACGTTTCGTTTGTTGACATGTTAATTTTTTCTAAGTAAATTGGCACTGGCTCTATTTAAGATTAAAGAAAAAACTTACTTTTTTATTTTAAATTTGGAATTCATCACTAGAACGTAGCGGCCAGCGCGTTTAAATGCGCACTTATCAAGGTCCGCATTTATAGCAAGTGGGTCGCGAGACCGGTTGCCCACATGTTACGCTTCGCCCAAATCTCTGAGATTTTATCTAGACTACATAATAGTGTCATTTGTTACTAAAAACTTACAGAGACCAACCTTAAAGTTTGATAATGACCGGTTTACGGTTGTTTAGCTGTTTGCGTTTGAGTGGCAATAAAAAGCAATTACATTTAAATTTCAAGTGTTACATGTAGTATATTTAGGTGCTTTTATAATTATTGTAGGGACATCTTTCGTTTATTGCTAAGAAATACAAATTAATTTTTATTTTTGCAGTTTACATTTTTATTTTGTATAGAAGTGATCTGAGTGGTCACAAATAATAGTGATTGAGCTAAGTGATATTTTGTTATAAAGTATTGATAACTGAAAGATAATTGTTTCAAAGAAACTATTTACATTAATTATTTTAATGTGGATATGGTTCATTCGGTTCATTCATATTCCAAGCTACCTATTACATGTGTAAAAAATTTGTAAGTCCTCTTAATTAGGTAAGCTATTTTTAAAACTGTAGAAAAATTGCCAAATTTTAATCGATGAACGTGATATAGTAATATTAAATTAATTAATAATAAGTATCGAATATGTCGTAAGATTTAAACGGGTTGCGATAATTGTAGCAAGGTAGGACAGCAGCAAGCATTAAACAATATTATCTTAATGAATAATGTTTAATTAATGAAGCTCTCACAGGACACAAAGGAAACCTGTATGAGATGCATTATCTGATGAGTTAGATGGAGAAATTAGAAAATCTTGTTTAGAACCTGATTATTTAATAAAGAAAGAAAAACGATTATAAGTATGTATAAAAAAATAATTATCAAATATCAAAATTGATTTGGAAATTCAAGTACATTATCAATGGAATAAGAGCCCTTAATGTCAGTTTAAAATTTGTGTATAACGTAGAAGTATTTCAAAAATAAAAAAATTCAGATTTAAAGCAATATGTATGAAATGCAACAACTAAGTTGATTCCTCATAGTTCACCTAATCATTAGAATCATCACCTCCTATTAACATTCTCGTAAGAAAAGCTTAAGAGATGCTTTGATGACACTCAGTCTTGTGAGAGAGTAAGCATAGTGAAAGGAATTATTCGCGAGAGAAGAATAATAGTTTAGGACTAGGGCGGTATGTAGAATAAACCTACTCAATTGCACATTTCTGGCTATAAATAGAAGGAACTCGTAATCGAAATGAAGTATTAAATTGTTTTTATCCTGTTATTAAGTCACTTTATTTCATACTTTCAATAAGGGGCGATAAAGTACGATGTACACTCCCAACCAATAATTCGACATGGGGATTGCGAATAAATATTACAAATGAACACGAACGCAGCATGTAATATGCAATATTCTTAAAATATTATTATACATTTAATTCAATAGTCATAATTCGGCTGAAAACAATTTAAAATCAATTACAGTCCAGCGTTAATACGACAAAAGTATTTTACGATCGACAAAAATTAAACCAATATATAAAGCTTTCTGGATTTCGTGTGCGATGAATTTATCCCATCGACAATGTATTCGATATTTTTAATGAACATTTGCGAGGTGATTGAATGAGGTGAGTTATGGGTTTTATTTGAGTAACTATAAATATCTGC
>LQNK01002700.1:275450-324767 GCA_001586405.1 Phoebis sennae | reverse complement strand
AAAAATCATTGTTTTGAGTTTAGAATCATAAACGAAACACGAAACACTATTTTTTTCTTGAAAATATTAAATGTACAGACACGGCTAGTCTACGATTTTATTATATGTATAGATTATACTACGAGACCCAAGTCCGCGTTTGTTCTCTTCGTCTGTTTCTGCTAAATACTAATTTGGTATATTAAAATAGTATAAAAATGAGTGTAATAAGCCTTCTTAAAGATATTTTCAACTACTCTTGCTACACAAACCGTATATTTCCTGTAAAAACAGTTCCAGGGTCATATATAAGCTGGTTACGTATCAGATTTAACAGAATCATAAATGCATAAAATCTAATCTTATTATGCAGACCATTATGTTATACAATTTGCCAAAACGCTTGGGAAATGCATGAACTAATGGTGCAAATAATTAGTTTTAGCCAACGAAATTAAACTGGACTGTATATCACAATAATAGAGAATTGCACAAAACCTGAAAATGAACGTTTGCTAACAAATAATAAAGTAATCTTTCGTTGTTAAATCTCATCATTACGTACAGTGAGGTATAACATTTTCTTGAACAGGGCTAGCCCTGTTTCACAATTTCTTGAAATTGTCTCTAACTACGTACATATTTTGCTCCGAAACTTAAAATAAATATATGTATGGTACATATTCTTGTTAAGTTATACTAAGGTGTCCCTTAATGGAGCATGAATTGTTCTTGAGGCTTAAGCGATCAAGGCTAAAGCATAGATTAACTTATAAAAAATACAACAATATCGAATTTATTACGATTCTATTTTGTAACTTTTTAATAATAAATATTTAATGTGTCAGGCCTGGGCTTCTTTCAGAGGATGGATCTATTTTCCTCACTAATACGCTTGTTCTTACATATTCCTGTCTTATCTCATCTTACGACAGGTTTTTGTAGAAGCTTCCGATAAGGGAAAATGTAAGGCACGATTTTTTCCTAATATTTACGAATTCTTTTAAAAGTATCCATAAATATATGATGCAAAGTGCAATACATTTAATCATAACTTACAAAGTACATGTTAAACCAATTTACAAAATAATTATACACGTAACTCGTTTATTTATTTTTATGTTATTCATATTTCCAAGTCGTATCTTGCAAATGCAGTATGAAAAATAAAAGCGAGTTCTCAAGTTAATAAGTCACAGTAATCGCTCTTATTTCTAAACCGGTAAATGACTTAAAATGATTTATGAAGCGCAGAGATCGTGCAATTTAGTCATTATCACGACTATTATTAGATATCACCTAGTTCCCTAGTTGTTATTTTATGTATTTCGTTAAATGCTTTGCGTGTTTTATTGTATATTGAATAATGGATTGCAAAACCGATATGATAGGTCAACGGGTTATGCCTTCACTATTTTATTTTGAATTCAAGAATGTTCTTTTATTTGGTTTAAATATTATGAATTCATGTGCACCTACTATAAGATAGTAAATTAAAAAAATATCAATAAAATATTATTTAATTAACCTAAAAAAATACAACAACTCTTAAGGATGCTTTCATATATAAAACTCGCTGTGCTCGCAGTTTTACCCGCATATACCTCCCGCTCCCGTGGGATATCCGGGATAAAAGCTATCCTTTGTACTTTCTCGGGTTTCAAATAAAATCTGTATAAAATGTCATCCAAATCGGTTCAGTGATTTAGGCGAAATGACTGACAGACAAAATGACTTTCGCATTTATAATATAAGTAATGTGTATGACATGGATGACATAAAATTTCATTAATAGGTTTTAAAAATTGGATAATTACATCGGCAGAAGCTGAAATTACACGGAGCTTTTAGCAGGTAACCTCACTACAGCTTTATTCAATTAACTCATGAACCAGCTTAATCATAAAATCGAGTCCCACAATATTTCGTCGGTAACTACAAAACGAGGACACAATTTATTACTCAATAATAATTCGATCGCGATATGGAGTCAGACTCACCTACTTCCTAATCTCGGCATCACAATGATGCCAAACTGAGCTATAAACAATAAGAACATCATCGTAAATTCAACAAATGATGTTAGCCGACGCGCTACCTTTACACGGTACGAACTATTGCCCGGGGGCTAGGGAAACAGCGATATTTTTATGAACGCCGTAGCAGTGGTTGAATGACGTCGGAAAGTTCGAGATTACCAGAGATTATGCAACTTTTTTATACAACATTTTAGTTCAGGACCGCGACTAAACTATTTCTCATTACCATATTTATAAGAGTCATACATAGAGAGATAAAAAAACCTTTACACTGTTATACAAATGCTATTGATTCTATATTTCGTTGTTAAATCACGCATATGTATTGTCATCATTTAATGAAATTTATCAATACATTGCAGCTCCTGACTTTCTGTAAAAATAAGAAAAAATTATTAATTGCTACGCTTTGTGGTGTTTGGTGGGATATTCAACTTAATTGAATTTCGAAAGCCTGTTGTGGTGTTACATATTTTAAAATAAGGTCAGATCGCTTGTCTCCTAGCTTCATATAAAATCGCGTTAGAATCGCGCGATACGCCGCTCCTGTACTACGCAATAATTCTCAATTATCTTTAACAAGATTATTTATAGCCTCTCTTTTCTAATATTAGAAATACCAATGTCTTGTTAAATTGATTTTTTAATATATCCTTATAATTTTCAATGCGATTGCTTGTATAAAAAACAAAAGACATGTATGTTAAAGGAAGCTAAGTAATCATATGCCAAGACAAATAAATTATTAATTTTCATGTTAGAATTATGAGCCCCGACTACAAAAGGGTGGTATTGCTAGTAAATACTTTTTCCTTAAATTAATAAGTCAGTAAGAGGCTTGGAGCTCAACTAACCTTTAGTGTGATAGATAGAGCAAAAAGTCTACACTCTACACAAAACTTTATGTAAAGGAAAATATTGTTCTACCGAACTTAAATATAGATAGAATGCTATGTATGTGTGTATTTAATTTTTACGCCAAGGATTTTTGCCAAACTCCTTTTTAACAAGCATTCATAACTGCGGTAGGGAATTGCGGTAGTTTGAAAAATGTCACATGGCTACCGTCATTCATTCATATTTTATTTCCCCCGCAGGCGTTAAGGCTTATATAAAATTGAACTCGTCTAAAGGCCCTGCTACGCTCAATAAATATTTTAATCATTTCTGAATAAATAGCTATTCCAGTTTTAGCGGAAGAACGCGCCAGCATTCGTTATTAAACTGTAGGTTTTTCTTAAAAACGTAACAGAATTCGTTTGCAAATATAGACAAAAAGTGTAATTTACGTCCGTTCACGCGTTGCCGGTAATTGTATAAATAATTCACGTGTGGCGTGTAAGAAAACCTAAGTGTCACCTCGCTGTCACCAATAAACACTTACTGAAAGAGAAAAAATTACTGACACAATTTGGTGAAGAGTTTAAGAACGTTCTAGAAAAAGGAGATCATATGAAGGCCTGTCGAATTGCCCCGTCAAATTACATTGATGATTCTGAAGATGATAATTGGTAAAATTACTAGATGTTGGTTTTATTAAACATCACTCAGAACGGGCACAAGGTATGCCTTAAGGCAAAATCCAAAATAATGAGAGTCAGTAAACAAGTTGATATTTAATTCAACGGTAACAATCATCAAAAACGATAACAATAGCGAAATTACTGTAAATGTGTATATGAAAATTAACACCCAATTTAATAAATGTTACCGTAATATCCTTTATTCTGTGCTCGTAAAGAGGCTTGTATAATAGTATTGAAAGCTATTCCACGCGATGGTGTCGTGTGTCCACAATTTGCTGTATGCATATCGGCTAACGGCTGTGTGCGTAAACTACCTTTTAATTCTCTAACTGCAGCCCTAGGGCGTCATATAATTTCATATGCACTGCAGTTAATTTAAATGCGCTGTTTTACGGAGTGCTTACAATGTAATAAATATTATTTGCAGTAATAAAGTTATTTTTGTTCGTGATCAAGCTGATCATTTGGGTTGAGCTCAGAACTTATTACTTTGACATTGACTGTAGAAATCTTTAATATATACTTCGTGAGGGTAAACAAACATTTTCCAGTTTTTTACTCAAAGTTGTGCAAGTTATCTACTGGTATATCTGATATATACTTTGTTGTAGATTTATTCAGTTTCTTTCTCTAATTGTTGATTACGAGTAATTACTTTCACGGGCCATAGGTATTATGCCTGGCTATAGATTTATCGATATTGCTTAGGGATTTTTTATTAGATCAGCTTTTTAGCTTGATCTAATAAATTGTTTTAAAATTGTATTCTATGAGCTAAGTGAAACCGGATCAATATATCACTAGCGGTTTTTAGTCGACCTTTGATGACATTTAATTGAAGGAAGCAAGCTGCACGTCACGCGAAGCCCATTTGTTTTATGAAATACCTCCCATTAACGGGATCTTACGCAATATTATTATACAATTTTGTAGTTAATACAAACTCCACACAAACTTTGCGACGCTCAAAGAATATAAAGTTTCAATTTTATTAGGTTGAACTTGCTAAACCATTTAGATATTTTTCCGTTGAAACGTTTTCAAAATATATAATTTACGTGAATATTATAGGTCCATTAAATCGCTATACTTTCAATCGCTATACATAAAATTTTTGTTTTTTTTAATATAACAATTTTTCATACATTTTTACACAATAAACAGTTATAGTGGTATGAAATATCGCGGTACAAATGAGAATGTTCACCAAAACTCATCGCATAAAATTAGCATAACAAGCGTTAAAACAATCGCGAAGTTAAAATTGAATAATCCAAAAGCTGGAAAGTCCTTAAAGCAATTTCGTAAGTCACCGCAGTCAGGTACCGTTCCAACCAGTCCGTCAAAGATCCATCTCAGGTATTAATCAGAGTTATCACCCGCCGCATGATGCGCTTATAAAGCCCGATATCAAGAAAAATTTAAATTCGAATGATGCCCTCGAAGATTCGCAAGGACTGGATTCAAGTCCCGTTCGTGAGATGTACTGAAGATGGCTTTTTGGAAAGGGTCTTTGGACAATGTGGAAAGTGAACCTAAATTTTTGACAGTATTTTTGACACAGCGGGATTTCTGGAATGAGTGTCAATGTGAAGGATTTTTGCATTCGTTTAAGAAGTAAGAAGATTTAACATTCTAACAATTAAAAAAAATATTGGTCCTTCTTGGTTGACAGGTCGTTCTCCCTGAGATGGTATGCGAGGGTATTGTACAGCATTTAATAAGAAAACAGAAATATATATAAAACTAGCTTTCCGCCCGCGGCTTCGCACGCGTGGGATACTAATTTCTGTATTTTTTAGAGGCGCACAACAAAAGTTAAAACAAATTACGATCGCAGAACCGCTGATATATCCACATGTCTATAGTGTTTTTTATAATTTTCTAAGGAAATAGGTTTCACCAAATCTCAGAGTGCACGCGCCTCTTCCAAATACAGAAAATTGTAGCACACGCGAGCGAAGCCGCGGGTGGATAGTTAGTTTTTTTTTAAGGTTTTTGAGAATTTATTGCATGTTTTTACCGTATCTATACGTTAAGAGTATAAAAAGACATGACCGCGCGTCAACCAAAATCCCACATAGCCACGTGGCCACATTTTCACGACTTTAGAAGCGTATATTTCAAAAAATATTTAATTTAGCAAAAAACGCATTTAGAAATCTCTATTTTATTTTTAAAAACCTATCTAATGACATTAAATTTAATGATGTACTCGCGAATTTATTTTTTTACCCTCTGTTTACATGTATGGAGAGCCACCAATAAAATTATTTTTTTCAAATAAAATATAGCCTATAAGTTGCACCTAATATTGGTCTATCAATATGTGCAATTTTATCAAAAACTGCCCAGTGGTTATTGCGTGATTGACGAACATACAAACAGATAAACAGACAAACAGAAAAAAAATTCTAACCATGGTTTTGGTATCTATAGAACATACATGTTGCATACCAATTACTCTTTTTGAAAAATATTCAATGTACAGAAATGGTTCGGTTACTGTTTTATTATATGTATAGATTTTATTAAAAGAGTAAGAGGCTTATGGACCATAAGTAAGTATGCGTGTATCTGTGTGTTTTTTCTTATAAAGCATTATCGGTCGTAAGGGGGTTATTACAGAAATATTTTCAAGGGAGACAATTTATTTGTCGATCATAGAAATTTAAAATATAAGGGATCAACAAAGACGTGACATTCCTGTAATATTAAAAAAATAAAGCCAATATTACCATTTTAATAAATTTTTATAGCCCCTTTTAAAGTCCAATTAAAGATTCAATTTTAAATTAATCGTATTAAGTATCGAATTAATATTATTGTATGTTAAATAAATCGAAATTAATTGACAAAATACGTAGTTCAGTAAAAAATGTTTAAAAAAATCTGACACTGACATGTGGTTATCCTTAAACTATAATTGTAAATTATGTCTTTCAGTTATTTGAAGGCGTTTTTGAACAAATTCGGTAGCGCCGAAACACTCGAATTATGTAATTAATCATTACTTCGCAAATTCGATTACCTGTCCCTTTCAACTTTCAATCAATATCGATAATAAGGATATCAGCCAAAAATATGTTTTCATAATATCTTGCTGTAGAAATCGTAATATTTATATGTCTTTACAACTTTATGAAGTGTCGAAAGCGATATGAGAAAACTACTTACATTTATTGCAACTATGAGATATTAAAGTAAGTACTTAAAAAAAATAAAGGTCCATAGTAATATATGAATTGAAGCTAGTAATATTATATTATTAATTTTTATTGACTCTTGGTATGAAGGGCGAGATAAAAAATATTCTACAAAGTACCAAGAAAGCATTACAATAAATTTTCAAGAAATGCATTTAACCGTTGAAGTCTAGACCGCGCGGTTGCACCGTTGTGTGACGTCACTGAAACGAGATGGGTTCATTGGCTAGAATGAGACTGGTATAGAAAGAACAAGATCCCAAATCGTCAGCGGGCTATGAAAACCTCGCATGTGCGTTACAATTTTACAGGGGAGGTAAAATACCGAATGGGAAGTATTGTTGTCGGTGTTACTTAACGATTGATAAGGTGAATATTTGCATATATCAGTTTCCTGAGGTTCTCAATTATATCAAAAGATAGCTATAGATAACTGTAGCTATCTTTTGAAGTTATCCAATCTGAGTTTTGTTTTAAGCAGATATTAAATGTACGTGTAATGTGTGTGTAATTTGTTTTCACGAGAAACAATTTAATGTGTTTTTCATAAAATTTGCGACTTACGAGGTTTTTAATGTCCACAGGCGAAATAAGAATCACATGGGTCTTAATATTGTGTTTAATGACTTCTAGTCGACGGTATTGCGCAGAACTTTCGCGGATCTCTTGAATTTCGAATTACGCCCAAATTTTGGCATATGTGACGTAACATTTTTGAATAGTTTGCGCAGGAGTGTGAAATTCGCAGACATATGGTGTTATATCCGTTAGATGACAACTAGTTTTTATTGTGATAGTTAGTGATTGATGGAACAAATGGTAGGAAGTGAAGATGCGCCTTGTACTCAGCGATGCGGTATTTAGCGTAACCCTTTTTACTTAGCTTCGACAAGAACATATACATTAAATTGATTCATGAAATGAACATTAGATGTACGTTGCACAGTTTCATTATTGCGGTTTAATTAGTATCTCTTCATCAACATTAATTGTCTATATAATGAAAAGATCAATATATTTTTAGTAGTTACTTAAAACTATGTTAGTAATTTGAAAATATATCATACAATTAAATTGAGTATACACAATTATTCCGTGTATTAGTAATTACATTTTGGATAAGTAAACGTGCTAAATGTATGTCAAAATTGTTTAATAGAATTACAAAAACAAAATGTCAAGGCAACAAACTGTGTGCCCTCTTCCAATACCTCCAGATCGGACTATATAACTAATAATATTGATTCTGGACGAGATAAATTATGTACCTACTTACTATATTTAAATTTTAAACAACCAATACGCCAAATTTAACGGTAATATGTTGTGTACGAGTTTTAATTGAAATGCTATCTATGGACTTATAGTATTAAGTCATATTGTAATGCTTTAAGATTGGATTCTGTAAGTATTCCTTAATCAAATAAATAAATACGTCTAGGAAATTTCTTGATGACAAGATATTTGAGGTTTCTTCATCATGTTGAGATTCTAAGGTATCCTTTTTGTTACACATATCAAATAAGTACGTACTTAGATATATTTTTTTCGTCATCATGCGAAACAATAAATTTCCTATAAATACGTGACTTAAGTAGTATCTATTGGAAAATAATAGATTGTGACTGCTAAGTAAAGTTACTTCTAAGAATAATGAATTGAACATTTAAATTATTATCAAATGAGAAAATTTTAAAAGCTTATTTAGTTGTAGTTATCTGCATATTCGTTAATCGTTATACAATTAACACCGACACTACACTATCTTTTCAATCTGTGCGCACGCGCATTTACGTCTATTACTCAGCCTTTCAATCTGTTCCTAGATTTCTCTTAACACCTTTTTCAACAAACGAATATCAGTCTCAATGTAAAGAAACAAAGCATCATTTTGCTTGTACTTTTACAAGATTTATGACTATTTAAAACTGCTAATTGTTTTGTCGATTTAAAACAGATAACCGGAAAATGAATTTATCTCTTTCTAATGAATAATGACTGGATATATCTATCTCCTTTCTCCAGTGTGTTTATCTAAGATCATGGCATGGTCGGTTGTTGAAAATATAGTAATTTATGTCTCAATTATTGTTACGACTCAATAAAGTAATTATATGTTAGAATAACGGCGCACGTTCTATTCAATAGCACTTTGTTGTGCTAAGCATGTTTTAAGATTCATCTTAATAGACAAGATGAATTTATTTGTTGGTTAAAAAAATACGAGTATATGAATAAACTCTTGTTGTATCTCAGATATTATATAAGCTTGAAAATTTTAAAAAGGTTTTTTTACTTTTCATTTATGTGGAAGGATCCGACTTTGATTTTAATGTTATCGTATCTTAAATTCAATACATAAATATTGAACGTTTACAATATAAATGTAACAAAATCCAACACTGATAAAAAATAAAGCTTTGGAAAGAAATAATTTTCATTGTCGGAGGGATGAAACAAAAAGTTGCTGCCACTAGAATGTCGTATATTGTGGCTCATGTGTCAAACATTTTAAAAACACGCGAGCTTTGTGGACAAACTATAACTTAGCAAACAACTACTACGTTGAAAAAACGTGTAAGTTTTTACTTCGATTTCAAACAACACTGACTTCTGAAACAGCTCGTAAATTGGCACCATTTTTTTAAATCAGGAGGACGATACTATGGGGTCGTATTTCCACGTTCTTTATGATGCTTTTATCTTGTCAGCGTTGCATTAAAATTCATGCAAAACCGAGTGCCTTGCGTTGTCGAGCAGTACCCAGTGACTGACGGATGAACTTGTTTGCGGTTTGTAATTTTGCGCTCTTGTGTTTCCGAGTATTGATAGATTTACGAAATATTGCAGGTATCCACAAATATTTAATGTCTTTCACATATACGCGGCTTATATTAATGAGAGAAAACGATAAAGCGTGTACACATATTTTATTAATAAAAATACAATGTTGGTTAGCATTATAAATCAATATTCATTATTTAATTCCATCTTGATGCCAGGAAAGTTACCCGTATCAGCCTGGAATATAATATCCATGATGGCTTTTTTGACATGGGCTAAAGTGTGATAGTCATATTTTCTTAATTCACTTGCTACGAGTTTACCAAATGTGTCATAGTTATCATCAAGTTGATCTTGACTTTGTGCTTTCTGTGATATCTTATTGAATTTTGTGTTTTTGCCTATCATCGGAGAGTCTGTGATGGTATCTTCCTCCTCCATCCAAACTGCGGTGGTCGCAAAAGGATTGTCACCGTCGCTGGTTCGTGAATTTGAGTCTTCTTTCTCATCGGGAACTATTTCAGTTTCTGAATTATCCTGTAAAATATTCATTTTAGCTTAGTACGGTTTTTAGAATTCGATGATCTTGCATTTTTAAAATACGTTCAAGTATGTTTTACTCCTTTTGTTAAAAAATAACTAAGTTTCTCGCGCCATACTTTGTTCTGATTTATAAAACTTAACTGAATGTAAGAATATATTTGAAGTTTACGTTTTTTTGTTCACTAGTTGAAGGTTGACTGTCTGCAATTCTTGTCTGATTATATCTCACGTCTTCTAGAAATGAAAGATGCTTTAATGCGAACCATCTTGATTTGTAGGCGGCTCCACCTGAAACATCATTTTATACAAAGTTAGAATATGCACTCGTTATTCATCCAATTTTAATTAATACAACAAATATCAAATTACAGAAAACTAAAATCAATGTAGATATAAATTTGAACAGTGTGTCAGGGATTAACGGTGAAATTATTTATTTTATTGAGCTAAATCTAAGCAAGTACAATATACATGTATTGCCTAAGTATAGGTATGCGAGGAACGAAATCACTTTACTGTATATTTTACTAAAGATAAAAAGATACCTGTATGGCTAAAGTGTCGACTTCTGAACCTTTCCTTTCTCAGTACACCCCGTAGATTCGTAATTTTTTGTTTGATCTCATTGACCGGTATTTTAATTTTATAACTAATGTCCTTCCACGCGTGTTCCTTCAACTTCTTATTATAGAAATTTGGGGTTAAAGGATCCCAAAGCAATCTGTGGCTTTCGAATAGTTTAATAAGTTCGATGCACGTTTGTTTGCTCATTCTGTGAACCGTTTCGTCCGCCATGGCGCCTCAGACTGAGGCGGGGGGACTAGACGCGCGCGGCGTGGCGGCGCGGCGTTGCCGATCCTGCCTCACGGTGAGGCGCGGCAACATCGCGTCTACTGCCGCGCATTGATACAGGTTCCACCTTCAGCTATTTTTTATTTTTAAGCGTTATTACGTAAAAAATATTATCTCTATAATTTACTATAGATAGATAGAGAAAATTCTTTATTGCTTTTTATAACAAAGGCGAACTGAATGCCTTAATGGCATTTTCTACCAGTTAACCTTTGGTAGTGAAGTAAGTGCACGGTACTATACAGTAGATTAAGTACTTATTATTTTCAGTACTTATTACATTGACTAATGTTGCATACTAGAACACAACCCATAATATAAAAATAATAAATTGTAAGATGTTCATTAGAACAGATAAAAAGCTGTTTTTTGTATCAAGTAGAATATGATGTCGTAAGCATAAAATATTTTTTAATTGCATTGTGTCCCTATAATTATCAACCTAGGGCAAGTATAAGTGACTTGATGACATAATACCAGACAAAGTTGTATAATACACTTATTGCGTTAATAGTTGCGAGAAGTAGCCATTTTTATAATAGCTTTATAACAATAAAGGGATAAATACATTATCTTCTAACTACCTAACTAAAGGACATTTACTTCGTAACGGCAGAGCACAGACTACAAATTTAAATTATGAATTCTTTGACATAGACGTTAGCCCATAGATAAAAGAAATTGGAAAAGTCAGTTCAAAATATATAACAATAGAAATGGTCATACCTCTTGGAATTGCAAAGGGTTCTTGTTGTAAGTCAAGTGTTGAAATAGTTGCAAGTAGGTTTCTAGCTTGACCCGTACCGGATGGATTTCAATCTAGAGCAGACGATAGTAAAAAGGCGCGTCCGACGTTGAAAGAGTTATAAGCTTTAGCGATCTTAAGACTATTTTTAATTATAACTAGAGAAGGTATTATTTTTTGTAATATTGATAAGGTGAAAAGACTTGACATCAATTTAGGAGTAACTGAAAATCAGCGTTGCAAAAGCCCCAGGGCATTACAGCACATGCTGAGTGCCGACTGCCGACCTAGTTTGGGCCCGTGACAATACCGTACAGAACCATTTTTGTTTTAAATTTTAGTATTAATTATTATTCTATAAGGTACGGTGTTATTGGGACAAATAAACTTTTTTCTTTCTTTCCTATTTTCTAAAGTACTTTTTACAGCCATTTAAAAAATGAATATTAAATAAGAGTCGAACAATCCCAAACATAAGTTCTTGATTGATATTAAAACAAACTTAGTTTCAATCTGTAAAGGGTTTTATGTTCTTCGTCCTTTGTTATGAAGGTATTTAAAATTTCATGACTTGGACCAGAGCCATCCTGAGGCCATAGTGCTTCCGATCCTGTAACATTGTAATTTCAACCAAAAGTTTATAGAGATAAGGTTCAATTTTTAATGAGGTTACTTTTAACCCTTTTAAAATACCGACGTACCTATTTGAACAAATGTGTGAGGATGTCCGCAACTTAGGTCTAGAAACTAGAATTCTTCACATATTTGTTTAAAAAAACGTTAAACTTGTGACAGACAATTGTTTTTCTTTTTGTTTTAAACAATTTAAATTCAAATATCAAACCCAAATATTTCATAACTAGCTTCGGTCCGAGACTTCACTCGCCGTGTAATTTCGGGCTCTATTCACTAATAAACGGTATCTTATTATCTAGTCCACCTAAAAGCCTATCTTTATACGAAATTTTGTCTAAATCATCCCAGGAGTTTCAACGTGATTGACATACAAACAGACAAAAATACAAACTTTACATATTTATAATATTAGAAGGAGGTAGAGTAACGTTTGACGCCGACTCTAACATTATGTCGCTAATTTATCTTGGCAGTGTGTAACTAAAGGCTTTTTGAACACCATTGAGGGGAGAAAATAAACTTTGATCACGAAAATATATATGTATTTATGTATTATATAAATACTTAGAACATACGGTTTTCAGGCATATCGATTGTATTGAATCGATCTCCCATGTACACTGGCTTTTCATTCTCATAGCCTTATTTTGTGATACTGAACCATGGACACTGTTTTGATAATTCATATCTGCAATAACATAAGTCAAGCCACGAATTTATACGTTCAATGTTTTTTGCGATTTCCAAACATTTTACAAGTTCATTCAAGGGACCGTAAAAAATTGAATCGTCCAAGTGGTGACATTAAATCTCCTTTATGCGTTCTTGCGAATAACTTTTCACTGCAAAATGACTGCTTTATAGCAGCGAAAGCCACGTGTATTCATATACTATAGTATATATTTTTCAATTTGTATGAGAAATTAATCATGCCCAAGCCGGAGGCTGGATGGAAATTGATTTTTAATGGTTTTAAATGAAGTTTTTTTGGATAAATCACTGACGGTGGTCAAATCGAAAAGCGAGTTTATTAAGGGTATTAAGTGATTATTCTGTTATCGAGGTACGGAGGTATATTACGAAATATTTATTGCATACGCTTATAGTTAATGGCCCATTGAAAAAGTAAAATCATAAGAAACCATGAAGGCTGTTACTATAAAGAATATCTACTTTGAGTTCGTGACATCTGAATCCAAGATTTATTTGGGGTATGTATTAAAAAGGTTGTATACTTGCTTTCCTAGTCAATAAATAGTTGACACTAGCCTCTTAACGCGAGCGTTATAATTGGGGTCAAAAATGATATGCTGTTGCCTATTTTAGATAAAAGTCTATCTATATACAAAATTTTGATGAAATTTTGTATATAGATAGACTTTTACATATAGACTTAACACACAAACACAGGACTTTTTCGTTCATAACATTAAATAGGATTAAGCCCATGGTCCTTAATTATATATTCGCAATTTGGATTCGGTTACAATGCAAATAAAACACAATGTATCATACTTACATTTATTAATAAAAAGATGACATCAAGTTTAATATCACATTGCTATCGTATTATATTTTCTTAGAACATCAGACCAGATCAGATTTTGACGATACATTTAATGCAGATATCGAAAACATTTTATTAACTATATAAGATATTTATCAAACTGGATTGAAACTTTTCAATAGTTTTCATTTAATTATTTGTAATTTACTCCATTGAAACACTGTAATATATTAGTATTCATTCATTCAGTGAGAAATCTATTTGAATAAAGATTTGATAGAATAAAACAACGTAATTCGGAACGAATAGGGTAAAAATTACACAGGAAAATTACTTTTATTTCCAAAAATTCCTTAAATAGCGTTCTATACATATCCTAAACCACAATTATTTCCCTCTTTCGGTTCCATTTGATGTAATTAAATTGAATACGTTACTTAACCTTCTTAATTATAATCACCAAATAATTATTCAGGCGTTTATAAAAATGATAAATCTAAGTACGCTAATATTATAAAGAGGAAAACTTTGTTTGGTTGTATTGAATAGACTCAAAAACTACTAAACATAGGCTATATTTTTAGGCAATATCTATATAACATTATGCTAAGAGAGCAAAGCCACGCGGATCAGCTAGTTTGAATATAAAAAGGTTTATGATCTCAGGCATGTTCGGTGTTATTGGTGATGTATCGAATTGCATTAAAATAAACATGTATTGATCTAAATGAAATTTGTCTATTGCATGAAATATGAGAGTGAAATATTAATATGAGCAGCTCTGAGAAATCGGTTAACGGGGTACATCAACACTCGTACTTCTCAATTATTATTTTAATTTATACCTAAAAAATATAAGTGTTGTTTTTACTATTCTATTTAAATTTCTTCATATTTTCTTACCGTTCAAACCTTCCCTCCACGAAAATTTTAGACTAAAATTGTTAAAATCGGGTCAGCCCTTTTCGAGTTTTAGTGAGACTAACGAAGGGGAATTGATTTTTATTTATATAGATAATCGAATAGTAAAACGTACTTTAAAAAAATATGAAACTTATCCTCTTTGCTCTTTTCGATTGGCAACAAAATATAAAATGTAAAATACTTATAAATTGACCATAAAATAATACAAATAACGTTTATTCACACAAATAAAATGTTTTTATCGTTGAAAAGCGCGAATAAAAGTGCAAAAGATTTTTTAAAAGTTTAAAGTATACATTTTTAAGTTGATGACGGGCGGTGGCGGAGCGTGATGCACTTAAATAAATTACATTAAGCCAGAACTTACATAAAGATGGCCCGCGAACATCGCCGAATAAATCTGTGCACTTTCTCCCTTGACAGCGGGGCTTATTAACTTTTGGTGCCACAGAGTACGCGAAATAGTAACCCATGGAGATGCAAATTATTAGCAGTAAGTATTCGAAATTTGGAGCAAATTGTTATATAAAAATTGATATAGCGAGACCGTAATCCCTTCCCGATCGAAATCGATGGATGGTGGCAAATTTTGACCAAGACTGCTAGACGCAGAAGATATATTGTAGCCCGAAAGTATATGCGCGAAAACAGGTGCACACTCCAATCCTTTACTCCCTAGCGAAAATTATACCACTACAAAACTGATCTAAAAGCATAGTAGGACTCAAATAATAAACAATGTTTTACTTTACAAAGTAGACATCAAAGTAATGATTAAAAAACATTCATTGTTACTTTAACTGTCGACATTATTGTTTTAACTTAAAGTAAACTATTTTTGTTGTAATATAATTTTACAATTAACAATAGTTCTGTTAAACAAAAAAAATATATAATACTGTATTACTTTACATAATTTACTTATTTAAGGTATTTTGAGATGCTCTTATAATACAAATAATTGTGCATCTTCGCATCTGCTTATCTGCTCTGTGGCAAAGACAATATTGTAAAATGCATTTTTCGGTTCCGTATTTTCGTAGCGTACTCGTTACGCGCTGGAATTGAAGCGATAAGATTAATGTTAATTTATAACAATACTAGGGACTATACAAAACATTTTTCGTGGGAAATTGGGCAAATTGGTATTTAAATATTCTGGACTATTCTTGTAGTGTTGCCAATTAAAAATAACGTAAAATATATGTTGTTATTGAATTTTCTATCTCTTAAAACATTGTTTTTTGTGTATTTAACAATTTTAACACATAATATAAAGCCTTTCTTATTCATTGTTTATGTAGCTGTTCCTTTTCCTTAGAAATATTTATGAAAATGACAAAAACATACGAGTCTTGTATTAAACAAAAATTACTGACCAAAATTAAAAAATGCTGCTTGCATGTTTTCATTGCAATATGACAGTCTAATAAAAGGAATAAGACTTATCTTAATTAGTTAGATTGTTCTATTGCATTTTTGCATTTTTAATTTTGGTTAGAAATGTTTGTTACACTTAAAGTTAACATCAAAATTGCACAGAATATTGTATTGAACCACTAATGAGACGTGTTACTCGACAGCGATGTCAAAGATAACTGCGTGGGGAATTCCTCTGACTCTCCAATCTTGAGATTACCTGTGACAAAAAAACGTATGTAGATTTTGTAAAAGATAACGATTTCTGTTGACCGATAAATATACACTTGAAAATCGTTTAAGAGATTTAATGTGTATTTGTGTATAATATGTAATTATAGATGGATATATGTAGTTCATTAAAAAACCTATATAATAACGCATTTTCTACGAGTGGCTTTTTCCTAATTTCTTATTTTAAAATATAAACTAAAAACTACCGATTGATTTAATGGTAAGCGAAATATCCACTAAAGCAATAGAAAGAAAGAAAGAAAGAAAAATCATTTATTTGACATCAAGACATGACACAATACATTTATGATAACACAAAATCAAAAAGAAAAGAAAACATAGTAACACTGATGTGTCATACCAGATGCCAAAAGGGACCTAATTCAGCATAAATACTGGGAACGCTCCCAGCGCTGATTTTCAATCAGACCCCTAAAAATTACACAGTTACATTTTAGATATATATACAATAAACAAATAAATATGATATTCTAAATATATATTTACGATACTTACGATGCTTGTGTAAATATCTTATTTTTCATCCGTTTTTGTAGGCCTATCTTCGAAAGAATATTGCTGATACTAAAACCAAATTTATTATATTTCAGGATATAAATCGGGAGAACGTTTAACAAAATCCAAAAAATTATAAATTATTAAGGCCATGATCGGAGCTTTACGTGGGAGTTCAATAAATAAGCACTACAACAGGCCTAATATCTTCCAACAGACTTAAATAAGCAATCAATTTTACAAACCGACCGCGATATGATCTTCCGAGTATTTAAAAGTAGGCAATTTGTACGCAAATATAAAATAACGATACCGAAAAACTCTACGCGAATAACTCCGAGCGAATAAAATGTGTACCTTTTTACTGCGGTAACAATAAATCGAAATATTTAAGGTAAGCACTCGAGCATAAATATGCAAAAGCCATAACGAATATCAATAAGTATTTTAAGCCTAAATGAAATGGCAGAAACTGTTTAATTGCATCGTTTGCCCGCCTCAGAGCGCATTGTTTGTTCCAATGATAAAAAGCTCCGTGAAAACATTTTTCCAATGAATCGTCTTTCGGAGATCAGTTTACATATAATATAGCATACTTGCGACGAAGAAATGTCTGAATATTAACATAAAGTGAACTCAATTCAACATTGTAAAAATGTCACGTCGAACGATTTTTACGGTTTTTTTTCCACTTTGGGATCATCGTTATATTGAGGTTAGAATCAGTAATTTGTATAATTGTACTATATTAATAATTCTGTTTGAAAATTGACTCAATTGTGTAAATATCACTGACAACATATGACATGTAAAAAACTGAACTTCTTAATTGATATGTAAATTAGTTTATAATAAGCATAAAATAACACAAGTAATCATTAAGAGTGTGTAGGCGATATAAAAAACTAATTAGGTGCTTCCTAGTTATCATTATTTTTATTGTAGTTGATCAATTTAATAAGAAACATTATCATGATTGCACGACCCTTCGTAACAATGCTTTTTGTTTCTCTGCTCTAAGAATAACAATTAAAACCATTAACAATTCCTATCAATTACTTCTTCAACATCAGGTGTTACTGTGTTGATATTTAGTTATAAAAATAAAATTATGTCTTTACGTTAACGTTATTAAATCACCTTTTGAGTCATAATATGATGTTATAAAAATGTTAATTTAGGTTTAAATTGAAATACAAAGTTAAAATTGCAAATTTCAGAATTTTAAATGAAATTTGACTAAAGTCCTGTTTTATCGCAAAAGTATGAGTGAAATTGACGACTCGAATGGCGCAGTGGTTACAACAGTATCTATTGCGCCAGAGGCTGTAGATTTGATGCCCACGGGTAGAAAAAAAAGATGTGATGAACATTGTAATTTTCTACTGTGTGGGTGTTGATTTATCTATAGTATGTTCATGTATTTACAAAAAAGTATGTCTAAGTATTACCAATTGGTTTCATATACAGCCTTTGTTCAGTTTAGGCCTAGATAGCAACGTGTCATATGTCCTAGAATATTTATTATTTATTAGCAACGTAATTATTTATGTGAATATTTTGTTTAGGTATGACTTACCATAAATTATTCCCTTTCGTGTTGACACAATCGAACCTACGTGGTGTTGCGTGGATATAACCATATCACCTTTCTTGAAGTCGAAATTTGTTAAAGTGTCAATGGGCATCTTAGAAGATTCCATTACCTTCTGCACAAATTTCAAATGTTCAACTTCAGCGATGATCACTCAAACGGGACGAGTGTTTTTTGTTTTAAATTAAATAGACACTGCTTGGTTTCAACTTACATTTTCGAGAAAAAGCCCAACAAAATACATTAAAGGCAATTTGTGATCTTTATGTTACATGCTCCCCGCGGGGTGCTATCATTAAGAGTATAATTGGTATGTGTTTCAGCAGCCGTATTAATTTAATATAATGCCGATACGATCCAAATATAGACACTTTTTTGTACCATTGATGCTGACATGTTTTTGCTGAGGTAACGTCGTGGAAATAAGCAGCATTTTTAACGTAGGGTAGGTATTTGATGAATATTATTAGAGCACTCAATTGAGGTTCAAGAATAATTAAAATATATGTCTTTTTTAAGTTTTTCTCATTTGATCGTGTCCGCATTAAATGGATTTCTAAAAAGTATAAAGTATACTTTCGTTCTACTATAAACTAGTAAAATTGATACATAATGATAATTCGAAGCATAATTTGATTCAGAAATTAACAAATAAAATCGCTATTAACGACTGTAAGAGCTGCAAATAGTTTATCGTTTTATGAGAGTACTAGCTGAGCTCCACGGTTTCACCCGCGTATATATCCCGTTCCCGTAGGATTTTCGGGATAAAAACTATGCTCCTCTTTATAGTATAGATGGTCATTGATGTTATAAGTAGTTCGATAGCCTTGAATACATAGCGGAAGGTATGTATTTATAGTGTAATTCGATCCCGATGTAACTCCGATTTGACTCATAGTATTTACACATTGATCACGTATGAAGAAGTTCTTTGTGATAGCTTTTATTCAAACCATTACGTAATTTGGATACTAGGTACTGGTTTGTTTTTCGTTCGTGATCCTCAGGGATTGTTATTGCAAATATTCTTTTATTATTATTTCTAAATAGCTTTTTATATCATGCGAATTTCTACAATTGAGCTTATACCATACCAGTCTTTTTATTGTGTTATTTATTTGTTTGCGTTTGTCTCATATTACTGTATTGACTGATATTTTACATTGATATTTGAAATTTTACATATAGCAACACTTTTAGTATAATTGGAAACTAGAAATTGGAATGCAGTCCAGTTATTTTAGTATTAAATAAAATTTGCAAAAAGTTGTTGCATAAGGCTCAGTACATCAAATAAATGAGTGTAATGTCTGCAAACGTAATAAAAAACTGTCACACGTAAGTGACACGTCGTCTTTGACCCAAAACGCTTGATATTTGGGATCGCCGTGTTTCTCAAGCGATATATCATCGCGTCCTGCCCTTGCGCCGGCGCCGATGATTCACCGGTCAAGGATAAATAGCTTAGGAGTAGCTTGTTTTCATTCATATTGGAAATTGGATTGCTTTTATAGAAATAGTACGTAATGAAAATTCGTGAAAGATATACTAGTGGCTCACACCGAGCTAGACCTCGGCTTGTAATGTATAAATCAAGATCTTTCATTTAGTACAACACTCTGCTACATTCATATTTTATAAAAATCGTCCATTTCACCTCCTCTATCTTCGTTACCTCATCGATTTCGCTCATCTTCAAACTCGACATTTTCTTTTGTCTAAACTTAGCTTTAACTTTAGCTGATGAAATTAATTCAAGACCGTATAAACAATACTCAAGTTATCGTAGGACAAAGTTCTTCATACAAACATACAATCGCCCGGCCATGCATTTTGAATGAAATTTTGTATAAAGATTGTTTGTAACCCCGAAACTGGAAATATACGCGGTTGACACCGTGGGGCACAGCTAGTAATTTAATAAATCGAAAGTATATTATTTGTACCCACATCGTATCACCATACTTTTCACCCGAAAACTTTAGTTAATTTTTCAATTCTCATAAAAGCAATTTATGCGCATGATAATCAAAATCAATAAACATAAAGCCACATTGATTTAACGTGGTAGTAATATTATATGGTTATTGAATCTGACGCGTTTTTAATATGGGGTTTCGAGTGATAGCTCGGACCACGTAAATCAGGGAGATTGGATGTTGAAGGCTATTTGCAAATTTCGTGGAAAGGGGACACCTTTACGAATAGTTTTAATTCAATTACGTAAAGATGCCACTTTTAAGAGCCTTGTTCTAAAATAAACATGGAATTTCAATGTTATAACAAAGTGTAACAGTTTTTTTATAAATGACTAGAAGTTCCTCGTCTATCAGTAGCATAATATTATAAGGCTTATTTGATTAATAGTATAAATCACACAAAAATATTTTTACAAAACAGACCAATAGAGCCTTAGTTATGCGTGTTCAAACAACCAGATTATCAAATTCTTACCTACACTTATCTAATTCTTACAATTTTTAATGGATGAATTCTGCGATTTAAAATATCCTTTACTATTTAAGATTATATTTTTCAGAAAAAAGAGCACCTAAGGAAAATTATAAAAGTAAATCGGAGTAAATTCACATAAACCAATGTAACAAGATAACTTTAATACAGGCATTCACATGTAATTGTTAAACTGCGTCGACTACCGGTGTTAAGAGTTCACGCCAGAAGTGCTAACAAATTAAGTCGGCTGCTAAATGCTGAACAATCTCGAGCCATCTTCACATAAAACAATTACACCTTGTTGGTGGTGCAGTTTGTTTGACAGTTGGGGTGATACGTGTGGGTTAATGCATACGATGGAAGCGAGCTAGGTATCTTTATGTGTAATTTAGTACTTTAGTACATGCATAAATATTCACATCATGTCATGAGGGGAAGAATAGTTACGCAATCTTTCTCATTTAGTAATAATAATTTACAATTATTTAATTTATAACTTTTTAACCGACTTTAAAAAGGAGGGAAGAGGTTCTTAATTCGACCAATTTTTATTTACCGCAAACCTCTGGCATTTATGGACCAATTTGGAAAATTTTTATTCTATTAGAAAAAGTAGAGTGTCAGTTTGGTGCCATAGAAATTTGGTTCAAGTCTGACCATCCATGTGGAAGATATTCTTGTGAGCTCTTCGAAAATGAACAGATTAGGCTCTGTAGTTAAGGTTTAATTACATTTATACTCATTACACAACACTAAGACTGAATTGTCACTAGCTCTGATATGAAATACTTCCACAGGTCACTGAACATGCCTTTACAAATCTTGTAAAAAATTAAAATAATTCAATTTTACAAGATTTTCCACCGACTCTTTTATATACTTCAACAAAACTAAAATTATTTTCTTCTTTTTAGTGTGTGGAAGTTGGTTCATTTATTGGCAAAAGTTATTATTATTCGGAAATAAAGATATGTGACTTTTTTGTTAGTTATGATATCATTTCGTTGCCCTTATAAGAAAATTGCATACATATGTAAAGATATTGAAATTATCGCGCACGCTCACACATTAAACTGACAACATTCATAAGCTTCAGTACTAAGTCAGTTTTCCCATGCTCCGCCCACAGTTATGGAACCATTGTATGTGTTTGCACTTATCGCACAGGAGGAACCAATCGAAGGATTGTTTATCGACACGTCAGATGAGTACAGGAAGTTTGAGTTATATGTGAAACAAGGAGAATGGTACGAAGACAATTTAATTTTCAGTCTTGAGGTACAAAGACTCAAAGTTTCCTTGAACCTATGCATTTTTTTTCTTTATTTTTGAGCTTTTTCGCACCGGAATATTATTGCCCGAATATTAGACAACATAAATTTGAAATTTAAAGAAATATCTTTGCAATTAAAAATAACGGCCATTCTGTTGGTATAATGAAACTATTTTTTGTGTGTTTTCCTCTCTTTCTGTTATTTTATTCTTGTGTAGTCTAAATTATGTCAAAACAAATATTTTCTTTTTAAAATAGCTTCTACAAAGCATTTATTTTTAGAGATGTTGGTTAGTAAGGTTTATTTTAAATTTCTTATTTTAAGCTGATATCTTAAAACAGCTCAATGTAAATTTTAAATAAAATACTTTTTAAAGGATTTTAAATATAATATTAATTACTCGCGTTAAAACAAACACAAGATTATACTACAACTCAATATACAATAGACATTCAGAATCAAAATGGATTACCCATTATACAAAATCCTGATTTCTTTACTTCTTGCCCGCCCTCGTCAATCCAGTCTTTTATCAATACCTTCTCTCCCTTCTATCTTTATTGACTGTTACCATTGTATAGCTTAGATTTTTTCAAAATTAAAATGAAATAATATGGGCGTTGATTACCATCCACGTAGTAACACTTCATCTAGTAACATATCCTGTTTATGAATACACCAACTTTAGATCACAACTACGTCGTACCCAGCTGTACCTTATTCACTTAACTCTGCCCACGCCGGTGTATCGTCGGCTGTAATATGACGTTATTTATGACTTGTGTGGTGGCCCTTAACTAGGCTCTCCTTTTGTTGTCACCCAGATACAGCCGTTAGCAAATTAGATGGAAATATGTAATTACTAAAGAAAATAATACGTTCTACGTCTTATTTTTAACCGAATATGATCCACGAAAGAAATAATTCTCTCTTTATAAACGCCAATAAATTTTAATATGCGTCTGACCCCAAAATTAGCTTCTTTATGTGCCTGCATTGAATGTAATCAAACCTTCTAAATGGGATAGGAACGAAAGTAGAATCAACAGTAAGTAAAAATAAAATGGGGTAGTAAATACATCCAATTTAGACATAAAATAGAGAAAAATAAAGAAATAATTTGTGATATAAATATATTCTTTTATATTCCAACACTACGAATTTATGTCACACATGACCTGAACAGTAACCTATGTCTTGACTTATAAATGCGAAATGTCGGCGATAAGTAGTTCGCTTTATATCTTTTTTATTGTTATAATTCAACATATTTGAATAATTACACTTTAAAGGTTTATAATATATCGTTATCTACATTCCATTACTATGATTTTAAAATGTTTTTCTTGTAAGAGTCTGTAATATGTCTGAGTGTGAACAAAATCATCTTTATTTTTTGTATATCCGTGACAAGTGATTTTAAAACTTATAATAAATATGAAAATTATTCATACAACTATATTAACTTGTTCTCCATTAAATATACATTCATCCTTAGCTTAAAAGTCAGTTTGAAGATATAACGTAAAAAATTAAAGGTTCTCGTTATATTTATAAGCACGGTTAAATTGGCATATTGGTGCTCACGGTTACCTTATAAGTAAACTTGCCCGCTAATCATTAATTTAGGCAAACCAAAACAAAAGTGATTCATTCGTACAGGCAATTGAAAGTGTTTTTTATATTTAGTTGTTTAGATCTAGGAAGTCAATTTATTAGGAACATAATCAAAGCTATAATTTTAGGTCTGATACATTGTCTATAAAATTTTAAGAGGTCTTTAATTGAAGCTTTAAACTTTATTCATTGACTGGTCTTAATGCCATTCAGAAGTGAATGACGACAAGGAAATTGTATTTTTACTAACATTTGTAGAGACGAGCCTGCATTCAAATTCCACTTTACTCATGATTCGTTGCTTTCCGTTGTCATTTTCTTGTCTATATAGCCTATCTTCGCCCCTAACAAGGTAATTTTTATACGTGATTTTTTTGTATACTTTTCAGTATTGTTTGATTATACATGTCTCAAAAAATAAACAAACAAGCAACATTCAAAATTCGTTTCTCTCAATACTTGTAATATGCATTGTACACTCCATAATTCGTCTTATCAAACCCCTTCAAACATATGTCAGAGCGAACACAGCAAATCTTTTTTAATTAATGTATCCGTGAACCCAGGTGTCCATTCAGTCCGGCGGTTCTTTGATTTATCACAAAAACAGTAATTTAAAACTTGGACCTTTTTGCAGACACACCCACACTTCGCCTACGCAGTTAACAATGTCGAAAAAACTCGGTCCGTGATTTGAATTTGCTCAGTACATTGTTTAATTTGAATGATATAAGGTAATTGCAGTCACATATTTTTCCTTGAGAATGGTACGAGAAATAAGTAATTCATTTTATCTACCGGATCTGGGTGCGAAAGCTTTTGTATGACTGAATATGCATTTTGTTTTTTCATTGTTTGTAATATATGGGAAGAAATTCGTATAGGAATAATTTGATATGCATGCCGATGATGACGTTGCGTTGTTATGTTCCTATATTAATAATATTTACAAATATAAACTGCCTTTTCCGAATAAAAAATTCTAATGTTTAAAAAAAATCATCGTCGTTTTTTCGTTTTAAGTGTCAGAACTATCTAATATGAGTATTTTCTTGTTCATTTTACCGCGAATACTTTCCATAATAAATAAAATAATTTTAATTAATTACGCACTGTCTTCCATGGAGATTATACCAGAAGCTTAGCAAATGCATCGCTAAGGGAGGGAAATGATTAATGACAATAGTAGGAGAGATAAGACGGAAAAAAGAATAGACCACTGACAGTAATCATAAGCAAGTGATACAAAAATTGGATGCTTTGTATCACATGCTAATGTCGTTGATCGAAGAATGTGTACGTGTACTTAAACTAGGAACGATAAAGGTACAAAGGCTGCAGTGCATTTAAAAGAGATTTCTACGAATATAATTATCGTGTCTCCGATCGCGATATGAATCATCGTTTATATGATACAAACAGAGCAATGCGATCATGCGAGATGAATACGATATAATACTACAATGGATCGCGATCGTATCAAACAGTTTTGTCTCGTGCAGAACTACTGAATGTTTGTCTGGCGCTTGTACTGTCGTTATTAAAAGTGTGCTTATGGTTCAGATACGTATCGCCTTAATATACAATTGACACAAAAGATGTTGCTTTTATTGTATTTCCAGTCCAAGAAGGAAAACGGTCCATTCTGATTTGTTTGAGTATTTATCCGGTTCATAATTAAATGACCATATTCTGAGTTTTGTATCCTTCTATTGGATAGTGGCTTGGGAGAGTTCTACGTCCCAATACATTCTGTTGACGAAAAAATGCCTTTTTCATTGTTTAAATTATTAGATAAAAAAATTAATTTTCCAGCATAAACGTTAATTTAAAGCTTAATTCAGAAGTTGCATTATAATATTATTTCTGACTCTTCATCGATGCTGCCATTTACTAGCAAACGGCAATCGTTTTGACCATCTTCACCCTCTTCCAATGTCATCGTGTACCTTTCAACAAAGCCTCAGGTATATGCTTCACAAGAACTTACCTATCAGAACGGTAAGTCTCAATGTGTAAATGCACAAATTTTGACGATAGTATAATAATAATAATACAAATTCTACATTGCCTTTTGCAATTCAGTTCCAAGCTTTAATGATTCTAACCATCATCACCCTCTTCCAACGCTAACGTGCACCTTTCCATCAATGTGTTTTGTGGTGCACCTTTCAATCAATAAAATTCCTCAATGTGGTATATGGTCCACAAACATTGACAGCAAGCATTACTTTTACTTAAAATTCTTCATACATTGCCATTTACGATCAAACTACAATCACTGCGACCATCTTCACCCTCTTCCAATGCCATCGTACCTGCACTTTGAACAAAGCCCCAACAGTCATATAGTGCGCAAACACAAGGTCACTTATCAGAAAGGTAACAGTCTCACTGCGGTATATGCTCCACAAATATTGACGGCCGTCTTCCGGACACACATCCTTTGCGGTGTGTTCTTAGTGACGACTGGGTATTTCACTTTTGTTATCTTTTGAATCGACTGGACTGACGGAAACTTGTTCTACTAATAGCCAATTTTATTTTGTAAGCTAACTATGATTGTATGAAAAACATGTTGCCACAGTCTATGTACCTTTTTAAAATAATATGTCAAAACTTATTTAGGTGAAGTTGTTCTTATTTACTTTTTAATTATGATGGTTTATCCAGATCCCATGGGCTGAGAGTTAGAAATCTCATTTCAATTATTAATTGTATATTAAATTTTAAAATTATTTTGATTATAAACACAATCTAGTACTACTAATACTAATCTAGTAGTTTACTTCGATTGGTGTTTTTATTTACCTATTCTATTTTTTCTAAAACTCTAGTTTTCCTCTCATAACCTTCAATCATGCTTAAATCCTTATCTTATTAATATTTGGAAGTATTATAATGAATTGGCAAATGCTAAATGAAATGCTTTTAATAAATAAGGTTTATGCGCGGTTTATTATACATTATTTTACATCATTATTAATCCTACGTTTCGAACACTTTACAGCGAGTGTGTTCACGCATGATCAGCTGATCCTTTACAAGGTATTTTATTTAATATGGAAATAACTCGCGTTACCTTACTGCTAGGTGATTCATTTGGTTGCTGTTCTGTATTCATATCTTTTAGAAAACTAAGGATCTTCTATTCCTGTACAAAATAATTAATCGTTTAACGATGATGTACTGAGGCACAAATCCTGCCAGAGCTCCGCGTGTCCTCACAACGCACAGATAAAGGCACCCGTTCACCAAGAGGGCAGTGAAAGCGATTTTATCGAGGCACTTTATCTCGCTCGCGTGCGATGCGACGATTGTCGCAAAGACGCCGCGTGGTTTGTTCTCGCCGCGTCTGTACAAGCCTTTATTCTTACGAGAAATGTTTTATGTGCACGCGCCGCTTATCTAGCTTTGTTTTAGACGTTATGAAAATAATAAATAGGTGAATCGCGTGTATCGTGAGATGTGAGGACCAATAGGTTGGTGGGGTTTATTAGCGATTTCTATTATTTGTATGCTGCGTATAACTATGCAAAAATATAAGGAAACACAATCAGCACGAGTACTATATAAATAATTCTGGAAAAGCATTGGTAAATTTAAAGACGGCTCAGTCCCTTTTATGTCAATCTTAGATTTACATAATAAAGAGGAGGCGAACGGATTTTTGGCAAAAATTATATTTTCACCGTTAGCAACTTCTTTCAACTTTCTTCAAATCTAAGATCATGTCTTATCCATCCACAAGCCGTGCACCGCGGTTTCACCCGCATAACTTCTGATCTCGTGACAACCCCGGGATTAAAATATCTAATATGTTATTCTGAACCCATACCTATTTGTATACCAAATTGCGTCATAATCTGCTTAATAGTTTTTGCGTGAGAGGTAAAAAACACACATACGTACATACATCCTTACATATTTCTTCCTACTAATATTATAATATTAGTAGGAATTTTACGAGCATTTCGGAGTGTTAAAATGTTTCTGATACTTACAAACAAATCAAATAGTACACATATTGTCCACAAATAATAAGCAGCAGGGTGGTCTGCTATACGGCAGTGCCACCCGGCTACCAGCTATTTATTGGCTAGACAAACGCCCACTGTTGAGCTTATATATAATGATTCTTATAACTACGAATAAAGTATTCATTGGCATTGTAATAATTACACATAGAATCAAAAATCATACTATGTTCAAATTAAATACAAAGTCAACACGTTTATTTTCCAAATCTGCATCATTTAATGGGCTTTTAGAACGTTAAATGACGTTTTTATGACATTAACATAAGTAATATTTTTTATTTACCACCAATAAGAAGGCTGTCTCTACAAAGAAGATCGGGCAGAAAAGCTAAGAGGGAATTTTTAATTAAAATATTGCTATTGAAAAATACACTTTAAAAAATATAGCAGTAATAATCAACCAATACGAAAGAATTACAAAGTCAATTATGGTCAATTGCAATAAATACACAATGAAGCTCTGTGTTAGTTGAGTCGGCGCCCGAACATTGCATGCGTGACACTGCTCTATTTACGACGGTGTAGTAAACACTACGTAACCTTTGGGTCAAGCTGTATTATAAGAAGGTAATGAATAAATTGAACAAATCAAAAGAACCTCTGAATCAGTAAGCAAATCGTACTCATTGCGTGCGTAACAAAAATCAACAAGGACTCCGATTATTAAACACCAGTTATTTTATACGTTAAACTGAATATATCGATCCCTACAATTAGAAATTATGATGAATGATGAACATTATAGTTTTCTACTGTTTGGTGTTCTTTTATCTATAGTATGTTTGCAAAATAAGTATGTTTAAGTACATGCATGTATGTCCATCAGTAATTTAGTTTCCATAGTACTAGTTATGCCTAGTTTGGGATTAGATGGCGTTGAATTAAAAGTCCAAGAATATTTTTTTATTTATAGATAATAAGGAAAAACCATACATTTGCTATAAATACACACACTGATATGATTTGTAAGCTCGAAATCAGTTGAACTTGCATCCAGAACATTGTGTCCGTGACACTGCTCTATTTTGCCGGCGTATTAACAGAGCCTAACCTATGAATATATACTTTATTAGAGGTAATTGACATATTTCTAGGTGATTGTCTCGTAAAATCAAGTTATAAATTATGAATGATGTACATCATCAGGGCCAATCCCTTGTGTCTTGGCATTATGTCTGATTGAAACAGTCCTATTACAATCCGTAATTAAGAAATCCTTAACAACAATAATTAATATCCTTATAGTAAAACAAGAAAACGAAAACCTTGCACACTCTTTAAATTAAAAAATGATTAGATGTAGATATAGCACATTTTTACTTAAGTCTCGATACTTTAAAAATGTAAAAGATTCAGCTTATAGTAATAGGTACCGAAATAAAAATCTTATTAGATCAATGTTTTGTGTATTTGCTATAGGTGTAGTTATATTGATTTTACGGATTATGAAAGAATAAGTAAAATTTGTGTTTTAATTATTTTTTAGATCGTACTATACATACTAGCATACCTATATAGTAATATGCACATAGACTAAGCATTGTGCTGTTGTCTGCACTTACTTATATGCCTCTAATAAAGTCTCCGGGCGACAACTCTTGCGCAATCATTATAATCCAAATCAACAGCGGTGGTTTAAGTTATTTTCAATGGGTTTGTATTATATTATATTATATTTTTTATAGATTGTAGTCCTATTTAGTAAGATAAAACTTAAATTTAAGACAAAATGTCACATGAAATCTGAATTTATTAATTATGTTGATATGGGATTAAGAAAACATATATATTTTAAATTAATATTAATTGCCTTCGTTATCTTATGCACAATCGATGTGTTCTTTTCTACACTGATATTTTCACTTAATTGTGTGCCACTTATAAAGAAGAACTAAATTACCACCCCAAATACTTGCATCGCCACGTTAATATTAGCATGTAAAAAGCTGTCAAAACGCTACGGTGTCCTATAAAATTTAATTTCGATTGTGTTTAAAGAAATCCAGTTGACGCCTTCAAAGGCGCCGTAATTGTGCTCTGGACGAAATTAGCGTGGAATTAAAGTCTTGATATTTTTATGGTCGTGCTAAAAATCAATTGCCATAAAATTCACACCTCACGTCGGCCGCGGGACGGGAGGGGGGTAACGACCTATTCAAACGGATAAAGATGTTGTTGAAAAAACTTCAATGAGAGACTTTTCGCCATTGTGGTGGCTACAATGGGTTGTTAGAAGTTAAGGAGGCTGCAGATTACCGTCAAGGGTTAAATGATTTGGATACTTTTTTAAATTTTATAAATATTTAACATGCTTAATTTTAAGGAGTATTATTTCAACAATTTAACACCTCAAAGCACTAAAGCAATTAGTACTTTTTACTAGCGTAAGTGCACTTTATTTCACTGCAACCTAAAATTCTTGCTTTAAAATTTTCAGCGTACTGAAATAGAAAATGCCGGCAAGTAAAATGGAATGGCGAATATTTCATCCTCGCTTTCCCGGAATCGTAGGTACGGTTAATAAAGTTTCGGGCAAGCGTAAAATCCACTTAATAAAAGTGACTAAAATGGGGTTACTGGGCAAAAAGCGAGGCGAAGCGGCACGCGTGGAGGCGCTAAAAACGCGTGACGCGCCGCCACGCGCGTCGCAAAACATGGCGAACTTGAAAAACGCAACAGCCAACGAACTACAAAGGAAAGCCCGATTTATGGCCTGCAGATTTTGTTATTTACTAACAAATAATTAGTGTAGTTTATTTAAAATTAATACAGTTTAATAATTCAGTAATTTCAATAATTGTAAACTCGATGTTGACGAATTCAGTAAGTTAATTATTTTATTTTGTTTATTATTGGTTATGTAGTTCGAGTAAGATTAAGGTTTTCGTGAAAAGGCGGAAAGCATGTTTCACACGGTTTAATTATAACTTAATATGGTTTTTGTTTTAAAATCGTTGCAAATATAATGTCATTCAGTTACAGTGATTACGGCGAATATGATTGATTATTCCTACGATAGTAGTAGGCATATAATGTACACAGATAATAAATAAAAAAATTTTCAGTGAATATTTATGTACCCAAAAATCATTTTCATAAAAGTCAAACAACGAAAAAGATATAATATTTTATTGGAAACTTAAATTTGTTTTTTAATGCATAAAACATCCATAAACAACATGTTAAACTAAATAAAGTTAAATCATAAAACACAACAGTATAGGTTTTCCAACGGTACTGAAGAGCTTCGATACAAATAGTCCACAGTATGTCATAGGACCAGTCTTAAGGTACGTCCATGCGTGCAATACGAATCAAACGAGTAACTACTAACTTATGGCCGAGCATTCGCCACAAAATTTGTTACTTTATTAATTCACTTTGTTCATGTAAAATAAGCTTACATTTAAGCATTAAAAGTATTTGAGAACTTTGTTTCAATAACAGCATTGTTTAATTGCCATTAATGAAGAGATCAACAACATTTGTATGGCCAATTTTATAGCGCTCTTAACCGCGCTATGGTATCTTAAAAAATCATATTTGTACATATTACCAGAGAGCATAGAACACTGTCCTTGCAATTTTTGACTCGGAGATTGATTCTCGCGCATTTGATATTCTATGATAGTGGAAATCAAAAGTCAACTGATTTTTGACAGCATTATCTTTTGACATATTTTCGACCGAGCACGATGCGAGCGCTCGAGAATCTTGTTCGTCGGTTCTGTATCGCCGCACTCTTAGGGTGAGTGCACACGATCCCGAGCCGCGCTCCCACGCTGTCGTGCGACAAAAACTAGCTCTCATTAGAATGCGGCGCGCGACACACGCGGCAGAAACGCGCGGCGCTCGTTGCGTACTCCAACTCAACTTTTTGGTCACCCGCGAGACCTCTTTTTCACCTAATTCGACTTGGTAAATGAAAATCGTGATAATTTTGCCTTCATTTCATAATTATTTAAGACTTATCAATATTTCAGAGCTTAGCTTTTTACAAACAACACGTCCAAATTAATGTTAATCGATGTCAGACCACTGTTTATTGTGCTATCGTGTGTTAATTTTTTTCACTTGGGGTCGAATTAAAATAAATTATCTTAATACATTTTAAGTCATTGAATGAAAGATTGGATTTGAAATTTTAAGAAATGATTATTGCTTGTTCACTAACTGCGTCACATCATTAATAACGCAGTATAAATAAGTCATTTAATCATATTTAACATTAAAAAAATATTATTAACCGCAATAAGAACACATTAATCTATTCTTACTTTCATCATACTTACGAAATGTACAACAAGTAAAATCTATAAGTATACTTTTTGGAGAGGAAATGAAAATGCGTAGTTTATTTATAATACATTCAGCAAGGAATATAACCCAAGTATATGTAAAATTGGTGGGTTGGTAAAAAAAATTACTAATTAGTTATTTTTTTAATAAAATGTGCATACGTTTGTTTGTACTGTACCTTAGACGTAAGTTTGTTCCGTAACAGTCCTTCTGTGATCCTTAATAAATAAATAAACTTTGAATATACTTATATGTTGCAATTACCTTCCTTATATAAGGAAAGTAAAGTAAAGGAAGTAATACAAATATTTTTTATAGTACATAGAATGCGTAGTAATGTAGTAAGGCGCAGCATGTGACGGATGCAGTGTAGCGCCGCGGCCGGTCAGTAGTCCACGTCCGGTAGCCGGAGACCAGGGGGCGCCGTTCGTAGAACCGACCGCGGGAATTGGTTTAGCTGAGAACTTCCTGGTGACATTTTTTTAAATTTAGAACGCGATTTATTGTTTAATTTGATTTTAACGCAGATCTGGGACTGTTATTATGTTTTGCCCTCGAATGTTCGCTGAAACGTTTCTATTGTATTCGTCCTATCGGGTTATGAGAGTTAAAGGAAGAGAGAGTGCACCTGTGTTCGCGTGTATACTTGTGCACTATAATATCTCCTGCGCTAGTCTCAGTTGAGATTGGCCACCATGGCCGAAATCGTTTAGGAGAGCTATTATTAATATTGTATTTGTATATGTACGTCTAATGATTCAGCACTATTTCAGTGTTATGTATTACAATGTATTTAACCTTGTTACATATTAATAAATTAAATACCTTTTACGGGTAAATTTCATGCTTAAAACGTAGATTGTGGTTTAAAAACATTGAATGACTGTGAAAACTGAAATGTATGTGTAATAACCGCATTATTTATTATGGCATAATAAAGTCATTATGACAACATCAAATACGTAAGGGAGAGGATTGGTGACGTCACTAATAAATTCTTATTACTATTACTAAGGAACAAAGTTTACTTTCCTGTGCATAGCGTAGAACAGGAAATATAAAATTTTATGGGGTAATATTGAGGGGGTTACGCTATGCGACGCTTTCTCCATTCCGCTAACAAATTGACCTAAAGAGAATTTTATAGAAAAAAGTTTTGTAAGTACAAAGTTTTTATACAACATAGATAAGTACAGAAGTCAATCTCCATCTAGCGATGCATATATAATATAGGAACTGAAAAAAATAAAACGAGTCGTTTTCTTACGGACAATAAAATATCTAACTACGCGTAAGTCGAAAGCCTATCTTTGAACGTGGCGTTAACATAACAACCAAAATTGGGTTCCGATTGGTTGATTAACGGCCATTTTCAATAATGTATCAATGATTATGGTTAGATTGGTATGTCAAATTATATGACAATAGATAGACAAAAGTCATAGTAAATGTATCCGTCATTAGGATATTGAAATCAAAGTAGGTGCAAATAGATTTGTCTGACTTTAGTAAACAAAACAAGGGATAGATAGAATTTTGAAAACGGCTGTAAAACCACTCGTTGGTGAAAATATTATCGTATTCGTATCTGTTACTATGACGTTCCGTCGTTTATAGGAACCGGGCTATAGACAACGTCAACACGATGTCTGGAGTCACATCGGAACAGGAACAGCACTAACCTTATCCATTTAAGACCCTCGTAGGATCGTAGGAATGGAAAGTGTAGTACATAAACAAGTTTGACATCGTAAACTTTTACTAATAAGTAGTGAAAATAGTGTAAAATAGACTTTAAATCACTACTTAAAATGCATTTCCACCAGTCACAATACAATCTATCAAGTATATTTGACTTCTGTATCTATCTGCTTTTTTTATTTGGTTCAAAAATTTGAACTAACATTTACTAGCTCTAAACGCTACTCACATAAACATTTTGGTGTAATTCCTAAATTAGTGAGCATATCATGCATTGTGATACTACTTATTCGTATAATAAACATAATTAATTACAAAACTAACATTTATTACGTAACCCTAACTTTTTATTTAGTGCAGAGTAAATTTTGATGCTTTGTGGTTTTTATCTGAAATTTTATTATATTCAAATATGGAATTTCGTTTTGAATTATTAACAAGGGATAATCAATTAATTAAGTAATACAGTTATTTTATAACAATCGTACTGTCTTGCACTTAGCAACCGAGTCATTACACGCTTATATCAGGTATGTTTACCGGGAAATCGTTTGGTATTTTACTCCACAGCCACGATTTAATTAGCAAAACTGGACGTCAATAATCCGAGATGTCTGCATTTAATGTGAGAAAACTGAGCTCTGGTCAACTGATGACACTTCCACGTACAGCCAAAGAATATTCAAATAGATGCGACACTTGAAATTTATACTTTACTACACCTGCGATATCGTCAAGTCGACTGGGATGAAAAGTATCCTCTATTTTAATCCTGGTTATAAAATATTTTTATTTATTTATTTATGATTTTTTAATGTATTTTGACTTCTTACATGCTTATATTATACACAGAAACCTAAGATATTATTACATAAAGGCGACCTTATTGCTGTACAAGAATCTTTTCGAAGAAACCTGAAATATCTTACCTTGTTAAAATTTATCCAAATCCACTCTGCTGGTTTTGCGTGATTAGGCATCAATAAACCAACTTCAATATTTACAATATTTAAAGGATATATAGTTTGAATTTTAAATACACTAGATCTGCAGAATACACTCATCTATATTCATGTGACTATGATAAACATAAACATACATTTATCATGTAGACTAACTGTCGTTAGAGTTATAGTTTGTATTTTGCAGTCCAAAAGCGCGTGTCATTTTAATTAAGAAGATCATTAAATGTGCGATGAATTTGTGAAGTAAATATAACTAAATCGTAAATTCGCACATCGTTAACTTTATTGCAGTGCGAGATGAGTGAATTATACAGGTTGCAACCAAGTTCTCTGAAATTAAGGGATATTAAGTAATTTGTAAAATAATAACTACGAGTGTATAAATAATAAAAGCAGAAGGTTTCTAAATAGGGATATCCCCTTTCAGTAGATCTATAAAAACATGCAAAGACGAAAGATTTTATTTGCATATCACACCAGTTTTGATTCATTCCTTATAAGTAAGAAGGAAATGGTACTATATTTATAACATTAAAATTAAAACATAATAGTTTAATAATGAATAATTCTAATTTTAGCGTTCTATGTTGTGGCAAAAATACAGAATTGCTGAAGCATAGTTTCAATCTCGTTAAAGAATAAGTGTAATTTTCCTTCCGTTATTTATATGTTGAAGCCTCTCTGGCCCTAAGCATTCTTTGTCTCCAGCGATCGTAGCAAGCATTCCCGCGCGTGCACGTTTTTGCGCCGCGCCGCCGCGATGACTCAAATATTTACGTTTATTTATTATCTGTCTCAAAATCACCGCAACCCACTTAGTTCCAGATACCCGTTAACAATCGGTCCTTTGAACGTTTCAAACAAATTTTAAGTTCATCATTGTAAAACTTTATATACTTTGTAAATGCACAATTTTGTGTTGGATGTCCGATTGCTTTATGGAGGAAATTGAGTGTGCAAACTTGCATCACCACACGTGTCGTTTTAACATCGCCTTTACGTAATTTTATGATTAACTCATACGAAATAAAAATTATATACTCACGTATCTGCAAGTTATCAAAGATTTCACCTTTCTGTTTGGATACAACATTGAACAGGATAATTTTATTCATCGTTTCATTAATTATATTTGAAGATAAATTAGGTTGTGATTTGTCATTCCTGTATATCTTTTTATTTATTCAATATTTGTTTACTTTTGTCATTAACATGCATGTATGTTCTTATTATAAAAATCGTATTAGAAGAATTTAATATTACAATTTAACAAATAACTTATTAATCTATCGCTACAAAACATTCTAGTACAGACGTGTATAATCTGAATCATTTTATCGTTCAGCAGAGCTTCATATCGCAGTATATATTTGACTTTATATTAATTAATTTCCAGCCTCATATACATGAGCATCGGTTTCAAGCTATAAATAAACGAGCCACGTCAACAAAAACAACCAGGACTTAATGGAAAATGACATCGCGTATTTACATAAAAAATAGGTTCATAAACTGTCGCGGAAACAGCCCAGAACAATGGTAAAAGCGAATATACAATGTACACAATAAAATAATCAGGCCGCAATCGTGCGCGTTTGTTATGATCGCTTTTTTACGAGATCCCTTTGCTATCTCCCGAAGCTCACTGTGCGATAATGTACCGTCCGCAAATTACTCAGTGGCTATTTATCGGAAGATAAGTTGATAGATATTCTGTACTATTAGTATAGTACAAGCTTCTGATTGTTTTGAGTTTTTACTATAGAAAAAGGTATTAATCAGTTTTTTTTTTGTACGCAGATATAATCCAAGTATAATATTTTAGTAATATTTTAGGCAGAATAAAATTGAATTTATTCGATTCAATCTATTTTATGATATAAATAGCGTTCAATTTTAATAATTTGGTACAATATAAAAATTGCTCCAATTATAGTCCCTTTTAAAATTTTAGGGAGGGATTTTAAAATATTTTTCTTGACTCAAAAACAAAAAATTATCTATTGATTTATTTCCTACTCATAAATCAATTTCTTCTAGCTTAATTCTATTTCAATAATATAATAGAATTTCCTTTGCAAATATTACCTTAGTATTATGTTTATGGCTACCAAAATTGATTGTGGTTATATGGTATTGATTATAATCGATAAATTTCATATTCTCCATCATTCTCTATCATATTCTCCATATTGTATTTTCTTCTTATTTTATTTTGAGCCTGTGGTGTCTCACTGCTGGGCAAAGGCCTCAATTAATAAATACAATTATTTTGCTATCCGTACAAATTAATTGAAACCGTATTAACGTTGGCCTGTGTCGTGCGCAGTCCGACCTGCCCCTGCTTACGGCGAAATCAAATACTTTAAATTATGTAATTATTACTTATTGATAAACAAATGTACTGCATATTAAGTGTTTCTTATTTATGGTACTCGATATGAATGTAAGTAAAGGGATGATTATATAGTAGTCATATTGTTCCTGATTAATTTTATTTTTAATGGCGTTTGGTGCATATCTTAAGGCGGTGTATTAATTTTGTTAAATAAAATTGTCAATGTGTAGGGGTGTAAGGCACATTTCTAAAAGTAGTGTATTATTGAGTCTTGAAAATAGTTAGCGGGAATCGTATGCGATTTGAAAAAAGGCAATATAAATGCAGTTTCTTTACATATACATTTAAAAAGGTACATAAAGTAACATCTATAACAATTTAATAAATTGTTATAGATGTTACTTTATGTACCTATTACGAGGGGGGATAGGTACAATCGTAGTTATTTTGCATACGTTTCCTTCGTACATAATCCATAGTTAAATTCATAAGGTAATAATGTAGAAATAACAACTACAGGTTTTTATTTAAGTTTAGAAATACGAGGGCGAACTTATCTTTTTATCCAAGAGTGAAAGTGAGAGATTTGATTGAATAAAGCGAATAAACTGAAATGTTTGTTATCAGGCGATGTGGAGCGACGTATAAATATCAATTACAGGACTTAATTCGGTACCGAGCAAATATCTTGCTTAGACTCAAGGGATAAGCGATGGATGGACAAAATAATACCTAAATTCCCTAGACTAGCTTCTTACAAATGTAAAAAATTAAGTGCCTTTATGCACGTTTTCTATTGCAACTGCCTTTTTTATTAGGTTTAAAAGTCTTACGTATTGTGATCAACATTTAAGCTCTTTGGGAAATTTATTTTTGTTTTATTGTCTTTTGCACGTTTTTATCGATTTGCATAACAATAAATTTTATGAGGAAGGATTCGCGGTGTTTTGTTAAAATATATTCTTACAAACGCTTTCGCGTCTGACTCGCGTCCCAATTCCGTCGGAACAATTCCTTGAAGCACAGTTTTGTTACAATTAATGATTTTAATTAAGCAAAAATGAAATACTTTGCGAGATCGCGGCTAATGAACACCGGCACCGTGTCGGTCCACTTGTGTGGTTGACGTTTCATTTTGTGTAGATAATATATCAATATTACAAATTCTCTTGTATACGTTAATTTTTAAGGTCTTGCAAAAATTTGGGGGTATAAAAATTAATAATAAATATTCTGGAGTATTTAACACTGGGCTGTCAAGTCCCAAACTAAGCTTGTACTATGGAAACTAGATAACTGATTGACACACTTATACATACTTTTTTTTAAAGCCACACCTTTCTGCGCTTGAAATCATTGGCTCATCCAATGCGCCACTCGGGCCGTCTAATTAAAAATCTTTGATAATGGATTCCTCCAATTATTTTCACGTTAATGGTCCTGAAATTTATGTTACGTTTTTTTTTGATAAAGAATACATTTATCTTTTTTAAAATAGGCATTATCAATTGAATACTATCTACTGAGAAGTAGGAGAATGTCAAGCTCAAGCAGATAAAACATTTTTTAAATTACTTTCTTATTAAAGTTCTGATGATTAAAAATGAATGATTTTATCAATCTAAAAACTTAGGTTAAAGGCCTAAAGACCATAGTGGTCAAAACGGGCGCTATCCATTCAACAATACCACGTTCTCCAATCTATTTATTGCGGTAGAAAGACATTGTTCTGCACGAAACACAAAGTTCACAGACAAAATAATTCATAAACAACGCTGTAACGTAAGTTATGATGATTAGAAATCGCATTTGCCTGCTAGTGAAATATTAATAGGTTGGTGTGATATCGCTGTCATCTTGCGCGATTGGGAATCGAACTGGCGATCTGTACCGAGAATAATTCGGTGAGTGTCGGGGGTCAGGCATTTTTAGTGATCGGTTTAGCGCGTGCTCGCCGACGGCGCAGTAGTGCTGGGCTATGGGAACTCGATGGCGATGTTTTGAGTAATAATAACTTTTCACCAAAACATGGAACCCGACTTCCTCACTCTAAATAGAAAGTAGAAAATAATTTTTTGCTGAAATCTATACAAAGTCGGTGCAATATCTTGTTAAATTGAATATAGGTTTAGGCACCGACATTGTATACGGTCGAATTGAGAACCTCCTCCTTTTTTTTTGAAAGTGCGTTGTGAGCGCGTTTTTGCAACCAGACGTCAAGCGCCTATTTTGCGTGATAGGAGATGGTCGCTAATAGAACCACCCCAGCACCTCCATGAAGCCTTCCAATCTTCCAAGGTTAGTGTAGGCCTCAGGGAGAGATCCCAGCTCACGCAGATATTTTGTTTATGTTTGGAGTATCTGACTCTTTGATTTAACTGGACTTACTGTTGTATTGTCACTGAAATTTAATTTAGCAGGTTAGTATTCATTTAATAATATTAGTTATAAGTTTTTTATCGAGATAACAAAGCCAGGGTAAGACTCATTTTATTGTATTTTTTCTCAATTTAAAATTAATGTTTTATTTTGGTAAAATCTTTTCTTTGATTGTGAATTTTAAAGTATTTACCTACAATACTAAATATGTCTAAGAATCAGAATCAGTGTTAATTGTCAAGTTTTCCTCGTAGTTACAGCATAGTTTTTATTGCTATACATTTATTGTCTTTCTCTACGTATACTATTTTATATGTAGATCTCTTAGCATCGCACGTAGCACATTAATTTCAATTATGAATTAAAAAATGGATAAATTGCAAAAAATGCATGGCAAAGTAGTACTTCAACTCACAATTGACAGAAGATGAGATCTTAGTGGCATTATGAAAACAAGTTTACCATAAATTTTATTAAACATTTTAAAGTTCATAAATCATAGCTGTCCCATCACTACCGTACTGGTGAAGCGCGTAAATCGGTGCGCGTGACGCTCCGGGGAGAGGCGCGCTCGTAATTCGCGACGGCTCGCCCATCACTATTTAGCGCTAGTGTTGTACTTATCGACTACACCCTCTGATCGATTTTCTCCGTAATTTGTAGTTGCGCTGAAACTGAAAATTTGTTGAGTTATGGTGTAAACTGTTAGTTCCCAATTAGTTCACAATTTTTTCAAGTAGTTCAGTTAATTCTTGAAGAATTTCTTTAGCATGCTGTTTTGCAACAAAGTTCAAGTTTTAATATATGGAATTTTGTTCAAAGCTTTGTCACCGGTCACATTGACTCCAGTCTCATTACTGTTGGGTGATTCTACCGCTTTGTCCAAAAGGCTAGTAATAGACTGGCTATTATAACTTAACAACAGGTTATTTTTAAAAAGAAAAGTCTAACCAAATTATCAAATAGATATTACATTCTTCAATATAGAAATAGCAATCAATAAATTTTTGATCGGTTTTATTTGTCGATGTCATTAAACCATACACAAAAGCTATTTTCAACTACCTGCACAATTATATACGCAAATAAAGTTTATTACTAAAGTTAACTACAATGGCTTATTTCAAGCGTGGTCCTCCGGCACGCCTTTGCAACGCCCTTTGGAAAAAATAAACCCTGCATATGATTATAGCGAGCAATATCCGGAAAGATTACCATCTTATCTCGCCATCGGACATGAACACATCGGAGCCGATTCATAACTCACGATTAAATGTCGTACGACTTTTATAGGGCGTTAAGAGCCGTAGTTCAATTAGTAAATGGTAATTTTATTGTTGAACATTTTATTAAGAGTTCTAGTCAAGCTTTGCATTTTACGTTTTTAAAGAAAGAGAGACTGATGTATAGCTCTCGATAATAGTAAAATCGCTGAAATGCATAAAATAGCACGACAAATATAAATAACTATATAAATCAGGTTAAGCACAAATATTATCATGCGGAATGAAGAAAGACTTCATTTCATTAGAATTGTTCCTTTGTAAGCATTCAGTTCTGAGCTATTCCAACATAATATGAAAACTTAAATGTTTGATATATGATTTTGTAAAATTGTCTGATAATGTTCCAGAACCAGATCCTCGAAAAGGTACTTTTAAAGAAAATAATTCGTAGCTTAGCTTTACATCTTTTTGTTTTCAAAACATATTATACTTATATCTTACCATACGTAAAAATGAGGTACATTGTTTAAAAGACAGCTATAATATCGTGTGTTCTAAGGGTCACCTTATTAATGCCTGTCTTTGTAATCTGTCTCGAGAAATCCCGTATTGTGTCCACTTTCTACGCGTTTGCGAAACTTTTGGCGGCCTATACATTCGGAAATTAAAAAGTAAGCAAAAATCTCTCTTGTTGAATCCCTGATGAGCTTTGAATTATTTAGTATTGTGATCATGTTTCATATCCTCTGTTATTGACTATAATATTTCGTAAATAAAGGGAATTTCAAATATTTGTGGTTGAATTTCTTATTTGGATGTGTCATTTGCTGTTTATTTATTTTAAATATAATTATGTTAATTTTGACAACAATGTTATTGACATTTAAAAATTAATTATTAATTTACCAACGGCTCAAGCAATTTTATAAAAATAGATATTGTGCTTAAAGCTTATTTATAGCTTGCTATTTTTAAGAGATCGAATGACATAATACTACAACCTTATTGTTTACATTTACTACAATCAATTACACTAATGATTTTTTATTTTATTTTTGATATTCCTTGAGTTAATATTTGTTCTTCAGAGCTTTCGCATTTATTCACAAAACCAGATAAGAGAACAAGTGTGATAGATTGTCCTGATACAAAAACGTTGATATTTTCTATTAAACTAAGCAGTCTATTATAATGCAGGGTCTATACAGTTTAGGGTAGTGTCTCAGTTACCAACAATGCCGTGGTGTTTAATATGCACTTAGATTCCAATAATTGTCCAAGAACAATGGATCACGTTTAAAGGCGCGTAAAAATCTTTTAACGATATTGTCCCGTTCAATTAAGAAGGAACGAACGCGGGGATATTTTCTTTAAGAATTTCGCGCGGCTACCCTTGGTCTTGTCAATAAACTCCATATAAATTGCCTGAACCAAGCAGAATTTGAATATAATAGCGTGGCTCCTATGTTTTGCTTTTTAGCCCCTTCAGTTGAGGTCCGCAATAGCTGACCGATTATATTGTAAGCAAATTATCTGCTCGGATCTGGAAAGCGGTCTGTTTGATTGTTTTTTGATGAAAATTATTTTATTGAGATTTGTGATGTAATACAAATGGAGATGCTAGATTGCATCTACTCTCGACGGTTCTAGCGCTGACCTGTCTTTATGAATCCTTTGTGATCGCTTTATTCAAATTGTATAACATAATTATTAATATTTTAGTGGTTAATTAATAACATAAAAAAATATTATTTGAAGTTTTTCGAAAGAGGGGTTATGTACAAAAAATTGTAATTATGTTTGCCATTGTAAAGATTTCTTGATTTGATTTCAATGACTCATTAAAAGACCACATTTCAAATCAACTATTAAGTAGATAGCAATTGTTATTCATATATGTTGAAGTAGAACATGCTTGTTGAGGAATGAATGTAAAATAATTTGCTATATTTATAAAGATATCTGAACATGAATTTAAATATTGCAACGAATTTAAATGATGTAGACATGTTTTAAATGAAAGATTTATTATATAATATAGTTTAATCAAAATCAAGTATTTTAATTGCAAAAAACGTACATAATAAAAGCACATGTCAACATTAATTTTTGAAATCGATAACTTATTGACAAACTTTAAATCTGGTCCAAAAGCGCGTTAACAAATAAATACTTATATTTTTATTTAAAATAATAAAATTTACATTTAATTGGTGTGACAAAAGGCTGATTTACATGTTCTCACAGAAAAACTTGGGGGCAATTAAAGTTTCAAAAGTTCAATTAAAACGGTAGTCGGGGATATTTGCGCAAGCGGTGTAATTAAGTGGGTTTACGTAATTTGATCGCGTCAGATAATACAGGGCATTTCACTGACAGCCAGTGGAAGGCTAATTAAAGCTATTATTAGGATTAAAAAAATTCCAAGTTATTGATCAACTTTTAAAAGAAAGAAAGCTATATTCCTTATGACGTTAAAATTAAAACCAGGCATGTTACATCTCTTTTTGTCCTCTGACCTCTGTCTGTGTTCTTTTTTACGTCGGTAAAGCAGCTGTAGTACTTCTAATGCAACCGATGTTTTTATCGTTGGTTGACCTGCGATTTCCTTCCCTTGCTGTAAAAGAAATATATGTACATTACAATTAATTCTGTTACAGCAATAACACAAATAATTAAATTGTTAAACTGTCATCTCATTACAATCTTTATGTTATAAAATTTTACATTTAATTACTCAAAAATATGCATGCTTCATTCAACGATAACTGATTTAAGATAAACGGCAATAAAATTATTAAGTATTTTACATAAAGCCTTGTAAAAGTATTCTATAAATGCCGTTTAATTATATCTTACGATCTTTATTAACATGCTTACATTGATCGAATTGTAACTTTCGACACTTGAGATTCGTGTTCAAGAAATGCATCTTTAGTGAATAAGTGGAAAAAGCACTACAGGAATAGTGACAGTATCTATTAGGTATACATAAAAACTGCAAAATTGGATTTTTAAAATTTTGTCCAATTAGTAACCACGCTAGTTGTAAATATTATATTTTCAACGAAACGAAAATAAATTTTCAATTGATGGATTAGATTTGAAAAGAAACACTGCAAATTGGAATAAAGTAATTTAACAAATAGTTAAAACGAATATAGAAATCAACTGAATTTGTTGCACAACTTGATAAGGCAAAATTAATTGATTTATATTATTTTATAAAGCGCCTGGCGAAGGAACTGTGTGGTCCATTGCGCCCCCTGGCGGCGCATTTGTAATGTCTGAAATACTAACTTTATATATTGGCTCATTCATTAGGTTAGATTAATTTTGTTAGTAAACCGATTATCGCTGCTAACAAGAAACGAGCAATGATTTCATAATATTATTACAGTAATATTGTATTGCGGTAAGAAAATTTTCATAATATATCACTGTTTGTATACAAAAGTGGGACAAAGCAGAAAAAAGATTATAGGAAAAATAATTCTATTTTACGTTACGAACTAATTACATAACTTCAATTATATTATTTTTAATTTATTTATCGATATGGTTCGGATACGAATGTTTAAAATGTTTTTTCCATAGGTATATTGTATATATTTATTTCATTGGTGTTGTGTAATTTTCAACATCAAAACGTAATTGAAATTCTCGTGAATTCCAAACATAATAAAAAGCAAATATTTACATTTGATTCCATTGCGTAAAATCGTGTCTCACAAAAACATGTTTTTAATGAACTTTTTCAAAGTCAATATAATTTTCGCGCAAATATTTGCGGTAGTCGAGACATCCTATTTCCCCTCAGGGCCGGATTAAAAACGCCACTCACCAGGGCCGAACTTGATTTATTGGTCAATTACTTTAACACTGATTGTGTGCTCAAATTAAACATTAACGAATCTGTTCGACGTATGTTATGCATTTTTAAGCGATTAATGAATTTTTAATTATTATTTTGCAATTACGCATTCATAAATTTTAAACAGCGTGCGATATATTTCTCTTGCATAAATTTGGAGTTTATTTTTATTTTCAAAATAAAGCGATCAACTTTCTTTTTTCCAATAGCAAAGGAGAAAGTTATTAACGCTTCATTTTTAGTTAAAAATAAAATCTGTTGTTAGGTCGTATATTTAAAATCGATTCCTAAATTTGTTTCCTGTACTTAGTTTTGAAAATGTATACGTATTACATGAAGTTGAATAAAAATTTGATGCCTCTTAGAAACCCTTCTCTACATTTAGAAAGATAGATAAGATTCTAAATATCTTCTTCTAAAACGAACCGATGCATGCAATGTAAATAAGAATCTAAGAGCGAAAAAGAAGTTGTAGGTCATACAATGAACAGTGAGCTTAAAGTAGTTATATTAACTTTTACAATGGTAGTAAAAGGTGTCGTAACAGGCTTTTTGATATAGAATTATTGACCCTTTTTAAAACCGTTAAAATTGTCTTTTTAGCACTCATATACACAAGTGCAGCTGTTTCACGCTAAGCATTACATAACTACATAAATTGAACAGTTGGCATATCTAAGCAACTGCTGTAAAATTATTCCGAATAACGATAGGTAATTTTAAATTGGCACACGCTTGCAGCATAGGTTATTGGACCACCGGCTTGTAAGGCTTATTCTGGGAAAATTAAGTTTTATTAAATTTTTACGCATTTTTTCTTTGTTTACAGAACTATTAATTATTATTGTCTGTAAATACGTGATATTTTATAAGTTTGGTAAGCGAATATTATAAGCTAATGCAAAAAAAGACTTTTTATCGATATAATTATAGCTAACATATTCCAAGCTATTTTACATCTTGTCTAATTAGTAATTACTACTATTCCTGGGAGGTATGTAAATTATGCATATTTCTTGTTTGGAAAAAAAATCAGACTCACAAGAATTTATCAAGTCATGCTTAGTACATAAATCGCACGTTATTGTAAATTTTCAAAAAAAAATGTTCAATATAATCAATGTAAGATGACAAAAAGAGGGTTAAATCATTCTTTATTTTCTGTATAGAATTACAGTATTAATTATATCAAATCTATTTAATAATAATTTAATTACATCTCGTAACGATCTCGATTCACCTCAGAATAAGTAATTCGATGGCACGTTGCGCACAGCGGGGGTCTTAGCGGTAATAAATTCGATTTTTTCTGGAAACTACTATTTCATGAGGAATTGAGCTCCACACTTCCTTGACGCTGATTCCTTCATTTAATTATCTCTAATTACTGTCATTTACATTTAGTTTTTAATACTATGTTTTACCCGAGGCGTCATCTGCATCAATTTCACGGATATCCAAAACTCAAAACCAGAGTATGATATATTTGTGACTGCGAGCGGAAAATTTTTATCGGAGAAGCTCTGCGAGATGCATGTATGACTGAGAAATCTCATGTTTATAATTTTGTTTTTGTTAATAATTAATGTACTTGTATAAATAGTGTAAGTGGTTTGTAACCATTCTATTTGTATTAATAAATAAATAAATTTCTTGTTTAATTCTAATCCTACAATTAGTACGATTTTTTAGAATGAAATATAGTCTATGTTAGCTAAATTTCGAAAAGAAGAGAGCGATATAGGTAAGTGGATAAAGCGAGAGGATTAGTTGGAATATAGATAATAGAATTAATGTAAATCAATTGAATTATTTATTCTCAAAAGTCCTGTCCTCACTAACACTCATAAAATATAGAAATATGAAATATAGACAATAGATTTATTTTATGAAGAATGTACATCCTATCGTTGTAATAAAAAAAAATAATCAACAATTAGGATAAAGGAAAGTTTGGTTGCTATCTTTCGGAACCAGGATAGATCTCCAAAAATTGGATACAATTGGAAAAAAAGAAAACAACTCTATGTTGGGAAATTTAACTTCTATTCATGAACTTGACATTATTAATTCAATATGCAAAGCGATTTTCCGACAAACATTCATGGTATTTAAAGGATTAGCTACACTTTTAGAAAGTACAAGGATTTATTACCTTGTGACTTGCCACTTACCTATCAATAAATCATGGCATAATCTAACAGTAATTTTCTAAACGTTCAGATAAAATCGATTTCAGATTTCGCTAATCGATACCAATTAATCTATTAATGCGGCTCCTGTAATGCGATTATGATAATTAAATTTATATATCGTTTAGATCATCCGATAGTTAGGATCGAACTGGTGCTGAGTTAAATTAACATTGTTCTAAAGCATTACATGAAATGCGTACGATTTTAATTATCTTTAGGCATCAATATTTTGTTTAAAAAATACATATTTTTCTTCTCTGTCCTTCACGAGTAATTTCTTATTTTATTATATTTTTGGTGTCGCAACATACTACAATACTGTAAATATAAGGTTGGTTTATAACTTGTCATTAGATCTCCAATTCTTGTTTTAGGTATCTTAGGATATACCACTGACGATTTATCATTTTATGCAATTGTTATACTTGTTGTTGAATATAACTACATATTCCAAAACAATCAAAACATTTTGATTTTATTGTATACAAGCGTGACTCTTACGTACCTATCGTCCTTGAAGTCTCAAATAGTCTCAGGAACAGCCACCATCTAGAAGTCGAGTTCCTCACACAAGGCCATATACGTTGATGATAGAAAAGTCCCTGTACCAGTATATCAGAGATCAATTGATAAATTCAGTCATTAAATCGTCAAAGCGAGCTCGTTGACGTGCAAATGGTTAGATTTATCACGCTCTGCAGCATGCAAAAACTGACTGCACTGACTTTGATGTATGGCCATACGTGTCCCGTTTCCATAATATGTGTGAAAGATTCATAAATAACATATTTTACCCTATTTACAGGGATTGATTTTGTCTACGGTTTTGCAAGAAAGGGGCGGTAGGCGTATCTTTTCCTAAAGTATCAATATAAAGTTGTTCAATTTATGATTCAAACATAAAATAGTATATTTAAAACCCTGCAAATGTATATTAAAATCGAACTATGAAATCTGAAACTTGAAATTAATTTGATCATTAGTTTTTACTCCATAACTGTTTTGGAATATGTATTTTGGTCGAGATAAAGAGAAAAATAACTAAACGTCAATAATGATTTTAAAAACAATCACGTCTGATTTTATTATGGACGTTTTTTAGATTTTCGATGTTTACCAAGGAAACGATTATGAAAGTTAGTAAGAAATTAATATTCACTTTCCAGTTTATATTTCAGGCCAAAAGTACTTTAAAGATGAATAGAACTAAAAATTCATTTCTCTAATGTATCCAAGTATTTGTGAATAACTATAAAGTTATTGCATACGGACTCATTTACATGAGAACATTCTTAGGTTCAGGAACGTACGAGTATGCTAAGTTCTCCGGCATTCTAGTAAAATGTTAAGACTTTTAATTTGCTTGCAATATTTTAAAGTTGAAACTATAAGCCTTTAGTTCGGGACTAATTGACACTGTGTTTGCTATTTATTGCTGTAGACTAGGAAAAGATTTGTGATTTGTATTACGTGAACTAGTGGGAGTACAGCATTGTATTTTGTAACTAATTGGGTCAAACTAAACCAAATAACAAAATTTCACAAAAGATTAATGAAAGTATGGAATAGAGACATTTAAAATGGTACCATGTTTTAACCAGATTGGTAAGAGGAAGTGGCGAGTCTGTATTTCCCAATAATTCTGGTCTTATACCTTCTGTAATCATAATTTATTTTCTTCCCTTTTTCTGGGCTTATTTTGTCATTCGGTGATGTTTGCTTAATCCAAAAATAAATCTAAGTCGAGACTAAACGTTTCTTTTTCCAATACTATTTGTTCTAATAGTGTAATTAATCTAATGGAAGTAATACAATTGTGGCATGCGTGGCTTCGAATAAAATGTTGAAACTTTAAACCGTATTGACTGAACTGTCTTCAAATGCATGTAACTATTTCTATTCAAATGACTCCTTTAATTGCTTGTTTCCTGGTTTTGTATGCTAAGGATTTCCTTCGACAAATTCAGTGATGGGAAGAAATATTGCTATTGTAACATCGACTCGTTATTAATTTATTTGAGTAAATAGCTAAAAGTTTGTTTCATGCAAATATTTTGTTTTCAGGACTCAGATATAATAATTCAATTTGCATGGATGGATTGACACTGGATGGAGGTTCGCAGTTTTAATTAATTCAATATGAGTTTAAAATAATGTCTGACCGCTATGTTGTATTCAATAAAATAAAGCTTTATTTTCAATATTTATTCGCTCACAGTGCGTTTATTTGCAGATTTTGCTAAATTGATATCATAAAAATTGCATTTACACAATACAATTTCACTCGTCCAAAATGCTTTATAAATCTCACACTCACACGATCAATAATTATAGTAGTTTTAAAGTGTTGATATGTCTTCGTATCCTTTTAAACTGTGAATAAGCTCTGACACATAACCATATCTATGTGAACAATTCGCATCTAAAACCGAACCAAATAAAAGCCGA
>LQNK01002700.1:253053-269102 GCA_001586405.1 Phoebis sennae | reverse complement strand
CTATTAAAAAAAACAGCATCAAAATCCGTTGCGTAGTTTTAAAGATTTGAGCGTTCATAGGGACATACAACATGACACATGACAGAAAAAGCGACTTTGTTTTATACTATGTAGTGAAGTTGTGAAGTACCTTTTTATTTGTCCATAGGGGTAATGTTTCGTTATCCGACTATAATTGAAAAAATTATAACTTCTTTTTTCTATTAATTGTGTTTCTACGATTTTCACGGCCATTTGTTATAAATAAATACAACCTAGCTTTGATTACCTCAAAAGATATTTATTTAATCGACGAAGTGTAAAAGTACATATAATTGTTTTATTGCTACAGTGCTTTCGAGTTGTACATTTATTGCAGTACCCATTGGGAACTACGGAGGAACTTCACAGTCATTGTTGGGATTTAGACAAATAATGCCTTATTTGTGCCTGTAGAACCCTGAATAGTAAATAACCGTGATATAACAAACAGGTCAATATCACATCCTCATATAATATTTCTATGCAAATGTACTTTTAATGAATTACAGGGAATCTGAAGACGTTTAGATGCGGTTTTGTATTTCATAAAGATCGTTAACGCGTGATGTATGCTCATGGTGTACGTGGATTTATACAAAGGTTTGCATATTGCTGGTTCGTTAACTGCGCGGGCGCATGCAATTTATCGACCCAGCAACTGGCCCCGACAAAGTTATCGATAAAATAATATAATATCATTGCACTTCACTATGAATGAGTGCTAATATGAAACTAAACTGCGTTCGTTTTTCAATTAGACTAGAGTTGAATGTTGGTAGTATGTCGATAAAAAAATTTTATCTATAGGGTTATAAAATAATTAGAAAAGAAGAAATACAATGTAAAGAACAATGGTTAATGACTGTAATTAATAATAAATTGTTCGCTTGTAAAGGGAATAATATTTACAAACAATTGTTTTTGTTTTAAATGAAATGAAATGTGGTCTTTATTTTATTGAACTTTTCATTTTTAATAAAATACATTTCGCTGACACATTTATCAAAGAGAATAAAAAATTGTGTAAATCTATATCAATACGAGTATTTAATGACAATTGACAAGTTTTGAATGTGTACAATAATTTTAATTAGCATTCTACAAGTCTATGTTATGGGAGTTCATTAAAATATCTTAAGTATCGAAAAGGATATACTTTAAATCTTAACTAAACTTGACGTATATAAATAGACAAAATTAGGTTTTTACATAATCTGTAAACTTGAAATTTTAGCGACCGTTTATCTCAAGCATGTACGAACGCATCCGATCGCGATTCAGTACAATTAAAACGTTATCAGCACCTAGCACTATCCGCGATAGTGTATGCAAATAGAATTATTTTCTCCACGGGTCGGCACGCTTCTGCATCTTAGTTCGCAAAGGTGCCGCTAGATAGCGCTCCTCGATTAGATGCGGCCACAATTTACAGCACGGGTGTGGCTATCGCGAACAATAAATTAGAAATTCGTTAGATACAGACGTAGTGCCAATTATTCGTTTGGTGCGGGATTCTTTGATCGCTATGATTTAGTTTGCTATGCGCGGTTCAGGATGATCAGATGAAACGCCTAATCGATGGACGCGTCAATTGAATGATGCTATCGTTGGACAAACAACTCTAAGACTGTTTAGTATTCAATAAGATTATTGATATTTTACATACTTTTACACATTCATAATATGTATGTACAGAAAAAAATTTAATCGTATTTTGAAAATCGGTCTTAAATACGTATATCATCTCGTTTATTATGAGGTTGATGGCCTCTTTAAAATAATATTCATCTTTAAATAAACAATTCTTATCGATATTTGCGTCTTTCATTAAACAGACATATTATTGGATTGTTTGCGAATAAAGAATTTGAAATAAAACTATGGCCAGGCTATCATTTATAAATGTAATTAAATAAATTTCTACGACACCTACTGCTTTTTGCGATGCCATTATTACCTTTAATTGATGTCACCAATGAGAACGGACTGCTATCGCAAAAAATATAGCAATATATCGAATATTCCTCTCGATATTTCATAAATTGCACGCCTATTTGATTCTAGAAAATGCATTTAAATAGTTTACAGGGACATAAAAGTTGAAAAATGCTTTTATTAATGAGGCGCTGTAAAATATGTTTCATGTTATTTAAAGAAATATAAAGGCAGTGAAGTTATTAATTTCTTTTGTAAAAAGTATTTCTCTTTCAGTGCTGTCAATGCTATATCATATTTTTTTATAGAAATTTATCAACAGCGTGACGATTTTTAGTTATTAACATATAAATAAACGAGTAAGTATTATTATTATCTTGTGTTTAAGTTGTCGTTTAAACCTATGTCGGTTACAAGTTACATAGCATTAATTTCATACGCACTTGCGTATATAAAGATGCATGAATAAGTCATGAACATCGACAAATAGTTCTGATAAAGGTCACTCGCTCATAAACTCTCCCCGTCCCATTGGCTGTCTCGTTACCAACAAAAAACAAATGACTCATAGCTTACGAAACATTTACATTTCGAAATGTTAAATTGTAACACGCAAACGAGTAGCCATAGCTTATCCAAATAGAGATGCCAGTTAGAACGGCGCGAGATGTCAAAAAATTTCATTTTCAAATTGAGCGGGAAAGATAGCGCGGGAAAGCGTGTCATTTGACGTGTGAACGGCTCGGTTTTGGCGCGAACCACTCCCCGCTCCGCCCTCGCCCCGCCTACCTCTGTGTTACCAACTTGACGGCCCGGGAAGGTGGGAAATTGAGCTAGGTGCCGTAGTGGGGTGGGCTCGAGTACTCGATAGTACTCGATACGTGTATGACGACTGTCACTCGATCGAATAGCGGTATAACTAGTTGGATTTATGCTACCATATTTACGTATCATAAGTGATAGGCACCATTACAATTCTCATTCAAAAAGTTATATTTTTCAAGTAACGCTAGATTGTTACCGTCCTCGGAATACTTAAGAATCCAAGCCAAACTAATTAATAATAATATGATAAAAGCACTAAATAACATATATAGTAATATTTCAAATTCCAATGTTGTATTTAAAGTTACTAAGCTTCTAAAATAATATTAACAATGTTGCAAACTGAAATTAATAATTCGTTACCTTTTAATTAAAAATTGTGAGAGATAAAATAAATAGAACGAAGTAGTCTTGTGCTAACATTAAACTTTTCGCAACTAGCAATCTGTTCTTTAAAAATGAGCACTGGCAATATTCTTTGGGGTTTTAAATTTCAAGAGAGACGAGACGTCTCCCCGCATTAGGTAGCTTAAAAGCATTTTAGTATTCGCCACTCTACAAACAACACGAGCAAATGCCGTTGGGAGACGAATTTTAAAGCTTCTAGGAAATTTTATTTCATCATAAAAATCGTCTGACGATTTTGTGTCTATTAAAATCGTTGTTGGAATATCTGTGCGAGTAAATTTGAACGAATAATTTATGTTATTAATAAGGAGACTCTTGTCGTTCTTTTCACTGTAAAATAATGATTGCATAATTTTTTAAGCATGCTACGAATCTGCGTTTGTTTTGTGTCTTTAGGGTTTAAACTCTAGCACTCTTACGAAGAAATAATAACTTCTAATTCGAAATTAATTAACATATTTCTCACACAAAGAAATACAATAAGTATACTAGATGATGTACTTTTTTGTTAAACCGTACGTACGCAACAAAGATCGGGTGTTTTAATGATATTAATGAGAAAACAAATACTGGTATTCCTTAATTGTCAAAACAATGGTCAATCTTACTTGTCTATACTATTATTATAAATAAGAACCATTTATGTGTATGTTTGTAATGTTTTCACATAAAAACTATTGGACCGATTTCAAAAGTTAGAAAGCTGTATCTGAACTAAGTATATAATATTATGCTACGAGAGAAGCCGCGCGGTACAGCTAGTATAATATAATAATTGATAAGTAATGCATTTAATCAATATGTGTGATTTATTGCGAAGCGTGGACCACACGCGTGCTAGGAAATCCGGTGCGGTCTGGACCCTAGGAGAAGTCGGTATTCTTGTATTGCAAATGAACTCGTACGGAATACACAAACATTTCTGGGTTTCATTTCACACATTTATAAGTTAAATCGATGTAAAGCAATACTACGATTAAGAATGTTTATTGAATTCAACGAATTTGGGTTCTTCAGTTTCTGAAATTGCTAATGTAAAAAAGTTATAAGAAGACAATAGCAACTTTAAAAAAATGTATAGTAGACAAATCTCTTCTCGTTCTTTTTATCAATATTTTTATCGATTAAAAATCTGACACGGAATCTCGCAGAGTTGCGCCAATCGCAAAATAATTAAATTCAAATCGACTTTTAACTGATTCCTCGAATCCATTGCATGTACCAATAGTATTTCTAGAAGCAGCTTATCAATCGCAATACACATTTACATATTTTGTGGCAAGCTAACACGTACTTCGTATACGGCGAGAAGATCCACATTTGTCACATAGCATGCCCTAGAGAGCGTGTCTCATATGTCCGAGTGCCTGGCCGAGGGATTTATGTAAATCACATTAAATCAATGTTTGCTCAGATCCTGTTATAGGCAGAATATGTTAATTATTTACATATAGGGGCAAATCAGATCTTTATGTGTTTTATAGAATGTTATCATGAATATTTCATACTAGCCCCTCTGTCTGGCTGCGGCTACTAACGCAATACATAAGACTTGATGTATATCGTGTTTTTTATGATTTTTTTAATTTTTAACATCTGTAGTCTTAGGGCTAAAAGTTAAATGCCGGAATTAAGTTTGAATATAAAAAAAAGAATACAAATATACAGGTAAGCAGAACTTGGCGTATGATGCCATCTATTGAAAGTATAACGGACTAATTTTATTCTCTTCAAATATTTTAAATATTGTTTTAATTTACTAAGAAGATAGATATGTAAGGTATTTAAGTGTATTATAATTACTTGACTACTATTTCAATTTACTTTCTTTTATTCGGATAATTTGTCTCGAGTCCCAGTTTAAAGTATTTTAGTATTCATCCCAGTCTTTTATTGTCTGTAATGAATTAATCAGACCCATCGGTTATAATACTCGCACATTTCCAATGTATTTAAATTATTTACTTAATACATTCGACTAAAGCTTTACCATTAATCTTTATTAACTTTTATTAATTCCAATAATGTTTATTAATAGGCAAATCAATTTTTTGCGTTGCCAAATTTCTATAAGTTTGTTTATTTCAATCAAGGTTTGATCAGGTCAAGCCACGTGGGTGTCTTGAGTCACCTGCCGGCTTTATGGCCTGTCCCTCCAAAATGGGCTAAGGCAATTAAGGCTACAAGTGCTTTTTGTCCAAATTTAAATAAACACGATTCTTAACCATATTTGGTTCAGCTACTGTTTCGTCCGTCAAGCTAGATAGAGAGATGTCATTATATTTCGAGATAGGCTATATTTGGGGTAACTTTCCCTTGTCGCTATTGTTTTGTTTAAGTATTGTTTAATTGTTATAAATCTTGTTGTTGTAATGAAGATTTTATGTCCGACATGGCGTACAACTGTACCAATTAAATTAAACTAACTTATGTTGGAGAGAAAATGCAATTGTAAACCAAACGTTGTTGTAAAATATTATTGATATGGTTAATTAAGCTTTGAATTAAATATTACTCCGATCTTTTAATATAAATCTTAAAATGAACGTTGAACGATCAAATGTTAAGACTACCTTCCATTTCAGTTAACAAAAAATAGTGTGATTCGTACATAAAATTTCATACTGATATGGAATATTAAACTTACGACGTCATACATAACCGACTCATTACTGGTTGTTTTAATGATACTGTGGTAAGGTAACAACATTAATACTGAAAACAAGCCGAGGAACGGATCATCTGAAAGTTATTCGTAAAATAATTTTACAACACCAAAGTGATATTGATTAACAATTCAAATTAACTTGATCTACGAACTATGATCATATATATTATTGTGGCCTTTCTCATACAAAAGCTTATATAATTTAGTGGACAACGTGTTTGTAAATCCATGGCATAGTGACGTCAGCGTCGCCAGCGCATCCTACACAGCTGTTTGGTACAAGATCGTTAATGCTAATGATATATGTATCTACACTATCTGAATAAATCTAGACTTTAATCGTCTATTAAGTGTAACTGGGGCAATGGATTCTACGAAAATCTAGTTAACGTATATTAAGTGTGTACTTTTTGTACCGTTTTGGAAATGATTTGTCGGTTTTGGAATAATTGTTGTAATTTTCGTTATTGATTGCTTCCTCTTCTGTATAAACAGGGAGTAAAAAGGCATGTTGCATTCAAATACTGATGAATCATATTTTTTTTTATTTTATTTATTTATTATTATAATTTCAGATATAACATCCATAATTTTTAATCATCTTTTAAATTGAGACGTGTCTAATGAAAAGGCGTATTATTTTTATATATTTTGTGATAAAAAGTTTTCTTCTTACATCAGCTTACAAACTGTATTATAAAATTCTTCCATACATCATTTAAAATTTTGTAAAAGAGAAAGTTTCACTTCTAACCTAATTTAAATATTTTTTTTACGTACTTCACCTTTAAATGTATACGTTTGCGTTGTTGAGATAAAAATCGAACAATAAAAATGAGCAAACAATTTCGAAAAGATACACTATAAAGATAAGTATCGGTAGCCAATATTACTATAACATTTTGGTGTAAATACAATTAATAAAGAAGTTGTACATTACGGGTGTCAATTACGTGTTATCATGTATCAGATCAGCGGATGGCATACAGCAATATTGGTGCTGAGTAATGGGTGTTAATGTGATGGACAAAACAATAAATGACATGTGACGTGTACGAGCACGTACCACACTTCCGTCTCTTTTGGGACTACTAGGTAACCATGGCTTGGGTATAAGATGGGACTTTTTATTTGTAATGTAAAACATATTATTCGTATCAGAATATTTTTTTTGATTGGAGGTACGTTACATATGTGTGAAGTTGCAAATGATTAAATTTCAGTTTTAAAATGCTGCTTTTAAAATGTCTATTTTTCCAATAGAAAAATAAATGCAGGATTACGTATAGTAATATTGGCGCTGAGTTATGGGTGTTAATGTAATGAACGTTTACGAGCACGTACCACACTTCCGTCTCTTTTGGGACTACTTGGTGACCATGCGTAATGTGTTGGCATGAAAATTAAGAAATTTCACCATAAATAAAACTTTCAATTCAAAGTTCACGCAAAGTTTAAATTCAAGTTCATAGTCAAAATTTAATTATCTGTTAATGTAATGCACAATAATTCATTTAAAACTCAAGCTAAGTTGCGTATTGTGTTTATATTATTTTCCGAATCTAAATTTTCTTTAAAACTTTCCTTAAGTATATAAATATTTCATCAATAATAAAGATAATTTATTATGCCATAAAACGACAAAATCGTATTATAAATATGTCCCATGTAACCCAAACTTATAGACACCGTCCAAAATCGTAAAATCTTAATTCGGCATAGGGCCTGCATTTTTAATTCCATCCGAAGTGAACAACCTTTGGGCCCGGAAGCGCTGTCTGCGCGGAAGTGTTCATTGTGCATTTTTTTTCACTCATTTCTATTTTCATCACATTCGCAGGATATTATTTTGGGGTTATTGACTTGTCTAGTGATCACGTGAGGGGAATTTTGTTGTGGGTCAATTTTTGGACCAATAGGTTAAGTGGTAATGAATTTACGACTTAACTAGACTTAACTTGAAATTACGACGTCTAGATATATTTTCTTAATCCAATATTATAAGCCTTAGCAGTGGTATTAAAGATTTGAAAAATGATTGCGTATTAAATATATTCAAATAAAAAAGAAACTAGGTTTTTGCAACACAGTATTCCTTTACGATCAGTACATTCAAGTCTAATCTTCAAATCTTCTATAAGTCATCTTTAGAATAACCTCAAAATCATCCGCAATTTAAATACAATATACCGTCATACTTCCCTAGTGACGGTACGACAGATTCACGTCACGTCGCCGGGTCGTCATCGTCACGTTGCAGGATGGCCCTAATTGTCTCACTGAACTGCATGAGTAATGCAACTGTTAGAAATTCAGTTGCTTGGCGCCGGTACAACACTATAACCATAACACGTGTAGGCAATTTGCTTCTGAGACATAGTAACTGACACAAAATTTATTATTTGTCGGGTAGGCGTGTATTTTAATATTAATTTTTCTAATTAAAACTTTGGATTAAAGGTTTTCTAAGAAATAACTACCTCTTTTGTGTAGGAAGTGAAAAAGTTACTAAAAGTTTATCTACGACTGCTCAAAAGCTCAATACATAATACCTAACGCAGTATAAGTTCGCATAATATGTACAATTTCAAAATCCTATTTCTATAGTAAAAATAATTTAAATTAGCCACAAATTCATATTTGTTGTATTCGAAATTTGAGTCCAGAAAGTAAGGGATCAAATTGCTGCTAATCATATTAATTATACTTCATAGTAATGACATCATCTCGGTATTAGTCTTTCTCCATATCATATTCTGTTAAATCGGCACTAAGTTATATACATTACTTTGTTCACCGTCTACGAATTTCTTTGAGCGACCGACCAAATTCTAGACACGTTTTGCCATGCCTAGATAGGCTAAGATGTCGCCGAAGTCTAGTGTTTAATAACAATCTTAAAAGCGTGACGTGCCTAAAGTAATACTTAATATTGATGTCGATAGTCAATAGACAATTCACAAAAGGTAATAAAAATGTCCAATCTTGCATATCGTTTTGTGGTCGCGTCATTGTATTTGACGTGACTAGTTGGGTGTTTTACTTCAAACCGTACAAGACAATGGATCTTTACTAATTGTTAAAAAAATATTTAGAAAACCTAACGTTCACCTCTCACCCAGTTTCGTCATAGCTAATTGATAATTTGCTATTTGAAAGAAGTTTGAAATAGGAGGGATACTACTCAAATTTCCACTATAAAATATACAAACAGTTTCAATATAAAATGTCTTTAGAAGGCTCTACATTCCTCTAAATTTTGTTTAATGAAAGGTTCATACAAACTGTAGCACTACATTTATGCGTACAGAAATGGGTGTAATATTATAAAAGAAAGAAAGAAAGAAAGAAAGATAAAAGGTGTACAATGCACATGATACAAATTGTAATATTAGTGGTCAAAAACACATACACTTCACATACTGTAACTACGTACAGCTAACCTATGATAATCACATAGTGTCAATACTCCGGTAACGATTATTGCCTTTTGGGTGATTGAACTTCGAATTTGGCGGATAATCGGCGTGACATGACTTCCGAGTGTCAGCGGAAGAGCTGATGCGTCACGAATAACGATCTGAACTTATTTTTATTAGCTATTTTTGGGACAGCTGATATTTTTATGTTACAACAGGCAATCAAAACTAGTGGTTCACCTGATGTTTAGTGACCGACCGCAGCCCATGGACACACCATGTACACATATACAACATCAAAGTGTCGTAATATCTTGCCGGATTGAATAGGTGAAAAAAAAAATAAACAATGGTCCTACCATTGTTTATTTTTTTTTAATTGGGAAGTAGAACAGGATTGACGAGGAATTCAAAAAGATGATAAAAATTATAAGTATCACAAAATTAACTAGGCAATTTTAGTAATATTTGAAACCATGAAAAGCAAATTAGAGATATGATAATGGTGTATCATACTATACATTATCAGATAGGAGGAAATTAAAAAAATAATTATTTAAAATTGAGAGCCTATCATTAACCAACTTCTAAAATTCTTTCACAATTATGTATGTATGTCTCAATTCAATGTATGTTTTTTGCTATCTATTTTACTCTAAGAGTAGCAGTAGAAAAACTTCTATCATGCATAAATAGACCTAAATTTTAAAGTAAAACAAAATTTAGTAACGTTTTAATTACGCCTCAGACGTTTTTAAATTACATTTTATCAATCAATGAAACCCTCATATCACCGTCAAGGGCGTTTCAGACTCAGCACACAGACATAAATCGTATAAAAATAATTGCACCTGTTTGCAAAGATACCGGCCATATCTGACAGTTTCCCAACGGATTGTCTATATACGCGTTTGTGAAATATGAGACAGATCAAAGTTTATGACTAGCAGTAAATAAAAAGTATTGAATGATATTTCACTTAACGCGTGGACGTTTTGGTATTATTAGTTGAGCAAATATTGGGTAATAGGCCTGTAAGATAGCCAGACGCTTTGTTCATTTAAAATCGAGGGGAGGTTTATGGTGGAGACGTCAAAAAGAGTTCTGAAATGATCAAATATAAGAGACTGATCATCTACCGCCTTCTAAAGATAAATTTAGTTAATTAACCTTTAATTAAATTTGCCTTATATCTTAACTAGATAATCTGCGCGGTTTCGCTCCCGTAGAATAATGTTCTTTTTTCAAATCGGACTACTAGTTTGAAAGATGAGCGAGAGCAAAAAAAAAACAAAAATCAACTTCATTTCATTAAGTACAGACGACTGCATAAGTCAGCTGGAACTTATTGTTATCGTACCATCAACAATATCAAGCCCTAAATAAAAACTTTAAATTCTAATCAGCACATCCTAGTAACATTTTATTCCTATCTCCCAAACTCAAAACTTGTTTTCATAGCACTAAATATTGATCATCGTTTCTACAATTAACTCTGTCATTAAGATTTAGATTTGGAAATGTATAACGTACCTAGTAACACCTCAGACACGCACTTATCTCGTCGCTTTAAACATGGTTTGAACAAGTCATAATCAAAGGGCGATAAACTTTTCTCGATAAAATAATTATAAACAGCCTATAAAAGGTTTGACGTTCTCCGATATGGCGGTGTGTGCGGTGTCACTAAGCTTCCGGATTAAGGTGATAGCTGACTAGCGCGTGTATGCCAGCTATCGTTTAATACTAGTAAAATAATAGATTTTCCACAAAATAAACAAAGAAAGCAGGCAACAAAATATAATAGTTCTTATTATCTTAGCAAGCTATTTCTACCAGGCTACACAACAATGAATACAAATAAATGAAAGCTTTGGCAGAAGAGAGGGTATAGGGTACGAATTTTTAACGGAATTAATAATTAATACTTGTATGATTTTTTATGATTTCTAAGTTACAACATAATATCAAATAGTGTATAATGCGTGAAATGATAAAGCAGTAACGTAAGTTTTCATAAAAGTCGAATAATTACAGCATATTAATCATGTATGATAGGTGAACGATGCATATTCATTGGGATTAATGAACATTGTACAACAACATAATGTAAGAATTTAAACAAGAACTATAAAAACGGTAACCATACTGGAGTAATTTATTGCACTAAACGAATACTGTCTAGTACTAACATACTTGTTCAACAAAATATCGATATACTTATCCTTGAATAATATTAATATAACATTGTATTATTCTGCATAACATGCGCGGTGAAATGCCACCATTACAGTACCTTTTTTGAAAAAGGAAAATGAGAGGCGCGTGCGCATCCGTTAACGCAACTGTATCGCGTGTGAACGAGATATAACTATATCGATGATTTACAACTTTATTTAAGGTTTGTTTTGAAAAATATTTTTTATATAAGTTGTTAAAATATTGCTTGCTAGCCTGTATTATCAAGACCCCAATGGCTTGGTTGGTTTTCATTTATAACGTTAATGGATTTATCACACTAGTACGATCTTACATCTTTAGATATTGTTTAATTCTATATTGATTTTTATTTTTTAAATCTTAGGATCAAAGTATAATTAAGCATATAATAACTCTAATTTCAAAAGCCATGCAAGCAAGTTCATTGGATACTTTATGGAGGGAGAACATGAAATAATTTTCTTGTAAACCTGACGGTAAAGCATTATCATAAATCTTTAAAATCAACCTTCCGTCTGTTCGTTGAATAACAGGATAATTGCTGACATTAATTATGCACATATTAGTGTATTTAACTGTATAAATGTGGAGGAAAGTTGTAAATTTTTTGATTCGGTATTGTTTGAAAAAGTTCGACGCAATTAAGTGTAAGGTTGCGTTCATCAGTGATAAATATTTAAGAATTCATTTGACTTTATTTATCTTCACAATCTTATTTAAAAATATTTTTTTAGTTACTCTTACATATGTTCGTCTATGATTAATATTGACTATATTGACTGACTGTACTACAAATAATAAAAACAGAAAAAGCGACTAATGGTCAAAACTCCTGTATTGCAATTTTAACAAAAATAGACTTGATTAAATTGTCAGTGAAAAAATCCAGCCTTTTTGTTTTATTAACAAAATTCATCCGAAACCATTATTATTGCCACCAAACCACTGATTTTATTCAAAAGAATTGATATTTTTGGCTTGTGCAAAAACTAACGCTGATTGAAATTCTACGTGGATTTTTTAATTTAAATACAGGACAGGATTATAAAATAAAAATTTTATATGCTACCTTTAGACAGCTATCAACAAGCTCTGTTTTAAATTTCTTTATATGGAAACAAGACAAATAAGCAGGCATTCTTAGGTAAATATATTGACATAACTATTATATAATGTACGGAGATACATCATGTTCTATAATACCCTTTGCTTTCATATATGAACACATTACCTCGAGCAATTTATTAAAACATGACCAACAAATTAAAAACGAAGCACCACCATTTCACATAAAGTTGCAAATTCCTCAAGTGCTTATGATTCATTAAAACTAATTTAAAACGACATTAAAATTTTCTCAACAAACGTTACTGTGGACATAATTTTACGAAAACATCATACAACGTTATTTATTGTGTTGATTAAGTCATTTACAAAATTTATGATTTCTTAAAATGATGGTGTAATTATTTCATATATTTTATGACAGGTGTTTCCGAAAAACTGAAAAATTGCAACAATTAAGTTTTATTGTGTGGCATTATTTCTATAGTACTTAACTATGTAGTTTTTAAAAATGTTTATTACACATTATTTTACTTTATTATTATTACATATATTATACCCGACGTTTCGAACACAGCGAGCGGTACGCGAGGCTATTGAAATTAAATAAAACATCAAATATTCAATAGAGAAGATGATTTGAAACTTTCTAACACCTGAGAGCCACTAATGAAAAATTTAAAACCCCATGTCAAGCATACCAAAAGATAAGAGGACACTGTAAGCCAATTTTGTAAGAATCCGATCCAATTTTTCAAATAATGGAAATAAGTGGAGGTAGACACATACAATTTATGAAACACTCATGAACACAATTGTCATTTCAGTCACCTACGACCACGCCCGTTGTAAAGTGCTTGAAACGTTGGGTTAATAATAATGTGTAATAAACCGGATTTAAGATCCTTTCAAAAGTATTTTATTTAATATAAAAAGTACTCGCGGTAAAAAATCACAAGAAAATACTATGTAGTTTTTTTTTTGACCTTGGTTTACAGTGCTATAAAATTGTAATTGAACTTGCCAAAAGTCAGAGGATGTATGTTATCATAAATATATACTCTATTCAAAAAATTTAAGGTTTTCTCCAAAGCACCGACCGCCAAAAGTTACAGACTATATATACATACATCGATACTCTGACTAAAAACCTGACGTTGGCAAATTCCGTCTATGACAGGAGTGCCATAATCAAAAGAAGAAGAAGAAGAAGAAAAAAATTAAGTGCTTTTCGTTCAATTTATATAAAATCTAACCATATGAAATATCGATTGGAAAACTTATAAAAAATATTGTGTAAACGTACTTACTGTAGAAATAACAAAGCTCTCTACATTTTACAACCCTTTAGTATCTTGGGACTCTAATACCCAACCAATCATTACTGTGCCTGGAGCTATCAAACTCTCATCCCTGCAGTCTCCGGTGAATTGAAACCTGTTGCAATTACATCTGAGGTTAATAGAAAACAAACGCAACGTAATCAATACCGCTTTTGATGGAACCTCACTCAAAGGCCGTGTGGTTCGAAGCCAAATTGGTTTGCTGAAACAAGCTTCTGTTTGATGGAAAATGTAACGCTTACGTAACAATGTTGACGGTTGTCCGATGTATCGTTGGTTATGTCACTTCACGCTTTGTATTCACTGCGTAAATGCTTTGAATTTAATCAACGATTTCAATGATACAGGAATGATATATTGGTTTATATTTGGTTAAAAGTCTAGTACGAAAAATATTGTGAAAAATCGTAATCAATGATTTTAGTTTGTATAATGTATTTGTTAAATAAATATTAATTTATTAAAAGGCAGTGATTATGCGTTAATTCCATTGCATTGATGGCATTGAGATGCCGCATCAATTCCAAAAATATGTATTTGTTGTGATCCCTTTTATAGCCAGTGTTTACTTCTGCTCATCAGATCGTGTCTTATTGCCCTCTTACGGCACATAACATAATTTACTTTGCATTCTTCATTTCCTTAGATCGTTAAATGCCTTGCATACTACAAAGGGTTATGTTACATTGTTTGAAACGATTTTGACTACACCATAATCCCGTACATTATAAAATCATTATGTTGCATGCGATATAGCGGCTTGTACGTGACTATAATGTTGAAATGTATGCAAAAAATTCATTAGTCATTTATTGAAGGACAACACATTGGTATCGACGTAGGTATTATGTATTGTCTTGTTTCGTAGAAGTCTAGACAAATACTATTTTTTAAAGCGGTAAAATGAACGATAAAACACCGAGGTTGTTTTCTGTTGCGGAAATATGGGTATCATAAATATATTAAAGACTAATAAATATTACTGTAGGTAATCTTATTAAAAACGTTTAATAAGGAAAATGGAAATTTAGATATAATAAATGCACATTTAATATATCAATTCAAGTTATACGCAGTCTTGCGAGTAAAGTAGAGATACATCTCTATAATATTCCCAAAGAAACAATAATTTTAATTCACGTTAAAATTTTAACATACAAAAGATCCGTATAACCCGTGTGGCGCGACCCCATTTCTACCCGTGGGTGTTGTAAGAGGAGACAGAGGGTTATTCTGCTGCTGAACATTTTTAGCAATAAATGAGTGGGATCCGAGAGTTTCACGATAGGGCCAAGCTCACACAGCTGTAATAACAACCTCCCCAGTAGAAGATTAGCGTGAAATAGTATTGTACTGTGTTTCAAACACAGGGGCCTCTCTCAGAAAGTATTTCCATCCCATGCCTCACCCATTATGTTTTACCCCTCTCCAAATTTCCCATCATTTATCCTCTCCTTATAATATATTCTCCTTATCCCTTCTAGTCAGCAAGGCATCTACAACACTATGATGTTTTAGATTTTCATGGGTGCAGTCGGTCACTTAAAATTAGGTGAACCGCATTCTCCACTTACCTGCAGTAAAAAAGACATCGTGGATGATAATAACACTAAGTTTTAAGTATAGTTAGTAACTAAATATCCTTTAAATTTCTGAAATCTGACTCTACTAAAACATTCCGTTTTATCGATACAATAATTCTAAATGTTATGCATGTTTTTTATCACGATTCCCTTTTTATTTACATTGTACTAAGGAAACTCGAATAAAATATAACAAATGATATAAACATATCAAATGACGGTATAACATTTGCCTGTCATAAGTGTGTTGGCGTATTGCACACGGAACTTTTATATTTGCCATTTTATAATTTAAACCTTATGCTAAAAGATTTAGAGAACGTATTAGAATTTATTTGGAATTAAACCCTTTTTGCTTGCCACTCCTTATATGGTGACTATAAAAACACAGTTACGCATAAATCTAAAAATATTTCTGTCTCTTTCTTTGGAACAATATTAAGCAATTAATCGATATAATATAAAGAAATTATCGACATAATATGATATAATAAAATCATAAATTGGAGGTAATTTTGTATTAGAAAATAGTGCCATGTCATCAGTTTTTTTTCTAAATATA
>LQNK01002700.1:119887-235189 GCA_001586405.1 Phoebis sennae | reverse complement strand
TTGATCATCCTTGTGAAAGATATTCCAGGGAACTCCTCGAAAATCAACGGAATAAGCTCTGCGGTTAAGGTTTAATGATGTATATATCAACTGAATTGTGATTAGATGATGGGATTACCCTTCACAGGACACAAAAAAGGGTAAAATAAAAATTTTTGCCAAAAAATAGAACCGACTTCCTCGCTCTAAAAAGTAGAAAATAACTTTTATTTCATCTTTTTTGAAATCTATACAAAGTCGGTGCCTTCATCTATTTACAATTTAACAAGATTTTGCACCAACTTTGTATAGATTTCAACAAAAATGGAATAAAAGTTATTTTCTACTTTTTAGAGCGAGGAAGTCGGTTCTATTTTTTGACAAAAATTTTTATTTATTTAAAATCATTATATCTTAATGTAGGAGGTCCTTCAAAAACTACAATGAGTTACCTATCAGAAAATTATTCATAAAGTAACATGAAATATCCTATTGAAGTATTTGGTATATAAAATTTGCCGTCTTAAATATCATTTTATATTTAATATTTTTTAAGTATTATTTTTGATAATATTTTAAGGCCATTAAAACTAAACTAAATCAGTAAGTATTGAATGTTCCTAATTTGTAAAAACAAAGTAAGAGTCACGTGGCTTAGCTAGTTTTTCAATAACAAATAACGTTCGCATTCTGACGCGATAATCACAATAATTGTTAGGATAATATAAATATCTTGGTACAAAGTATTCAAGTATTTCCTTTGTCTGAATATTATTTACCAAGAATTAATTTATACAAGAACTTATTTCTTGTAGTTACTTCTAATTATGTATATCCAAATAATCCAAAAAATAATTGATATATATTTTTTTACATAAACATCAGTAATCCAGTGATAGTTTTGGATCGTTTTATGTGATATATTCACATTATTCTTTGCTCATTTAATTTCAAGACCATTCAAATAAAACAAAATAAAACAAAGTTCTGAAATCCACCTCACTAACTAATGGAAATTCTTAAAACAAAAATATGAGATAATTCTTTCGTACTTTTATTACGGAGTTGACATGAAGATAGCGAGAAATACAAATAGAACATAGGTATATGGTGCTCAAAACCAATTCGGCATAAATCATAAGATTTTAATAGACAAAGTAGAGTCTAAACACAAGCACTAGTACGTCTTTACTAATCTCGGTATCCGTATTTTTTCCACAGCAGGGCGTCCCTGCAAGGTTGAATGTAATTGTCTGATTGAATTGTAAATCAGATCATATATTGTACACTTTGACCACTCAGATCTTACTGGAGATAATTATTAATTACTACATAATTCGCTGTTTGTATTTGCTGATCTTGTTTTTATGAGTATTCGTATATGGTGATCTTGATTGGAGCTAACGAGATTCGACCGTAGTTCAGACGTTGCATTTCAGAGTATAAATAACGATTTTTCTTTTACAATTACAGTCATAAGCCTACCATTTCTAGTCGTTATAAATAATAAATTAGTTTTGATCGGACTACGCTGCATTTAGCAGTATAACCTGCTAGGCTTACATACTAATAGACATATTCCATAGTTGCAGATCGAATTAGCAGTGGAAGGATCATAACACTTTTTGTCCAATCGCCTGTTTTAGATGTATTGTCATAAACATATCTAACTTCTTAACAGGCACACAATTCTAAGAATCAGGATATAAAGGGACGATCCATAATTATTATTGCTTTTTAAAGTGTTTAATTAAAAGAGGATGGGCAAACGTGTATAGGGCTTGGCCTATGTGTGGCCTGAAATAATTTTATTGTTTGTATTAAGTTTATTTTAGTTCTATAATTGTTCTTCATAAGTTTTATCTCGGGATATCTATAAAATACAATGTTTAAAAACTTCCTGTTATTTTTTCATAAATGAAAAACAACGTACCGCCAAAAGCAAATGCTGTAGGTACCTTATATCATGAACTCTGTCATTTGATATTAACTTTTTAGGTGACCGCGTGTAGCCCAAAAGCGCCACTTCTCCTTTGGTGATCACAAAATAATAATGCGCTTAAATTGTATGGAAACTATACTATATAAATATAACAATTGTTAATATATAATTCTATACCTTATGCGGTTAAATTAAAAGAGAAGATTGCTTGTAAGTGGAAGCATTACAATTATTTGTGTTGTACATGAAAAAGCTCGCTTGGCCTGCGTTTGTATGATATCGCAACGACGCGGACGTATCGGTTATCAGGAAAACGTCGCTATTCTGGAAGCGGGAGCTATTGCGATGTGTTTATGCTACAATATTATTGTACACTTCTATCGAGAAGTAAGTGATGTGTTAGCTGTTAGTGCCATTGATTTAGAGTACAGAAGTTGTGGGATTTATCGTGTGAGGTCTTTATAAAATTAGCAAATTGAGCACTTTAAGAAAACAAGGATATAAGCATAAAATTTCGTGAAAATTAATGTAAAATTTGAATTTACAACTATTCTATAGTAGAGATATGATAGTTACCTATAAACTCTTTTAATTTTAAAATTATTGCGTATAATCACAAGTTTTTAATAACGTTGACTTTTTACTACACCGTAAAATTTACAAAATCACTTGGATGTTTTGGTTGTATTAAAAACTGGATCTCTTATTCATTCCGCTCAAAAACTATTAGGCTATTAATCTCTTCGATACCTTGGCGATGTTTTCCCAAAATAAGGACGCGGAGGTTGTCAAATGTTTCCGAGGGCATTCGCGTCATGATCAGAACAATTTGTAGCCGGTTTTTGTGCGGAACGATTTTCTGAATCGATTTTAATGCCGCGGATATCTTCGGTGTACACTTTATTAGCGTAAAACATGATACCGCGTAGTAATTGTATTGTCTGCGTACAATGTCGTTAGAATCCCGATGCGCTGTTCGGATTCTTTCCGAGCTGAAAATGCTTGTTTGTTAATACTGCTATGTGAATATTTAATATGCATACACGTAGGATTATACCCATGCCTGCTATGAAATTCAGAATATTAAAAAGCTTTATAATCTATCCCACCAAACGAACTCTACAAAATGTGTTATGTAATGTTTGTGACGATGACAAAATGGGTGTTATAATTATTCTAAGAGTATATTATTTACTATGTTTTTTCTGGAACTTAGGTAGAAAACCTTTTTGCCATTCTTTGTCCTTTGTCTTTGTATTTGTTTTTCTATGATTTGTATTAAAGTCACATCAGATCAAGTAAACAAACACAAATTTCCATATGAATCCTCAATGTTTACAAGAAAATACGTCCCGAAATCGCGAGTTAAAATTGAATTTAAATTTATTTTAATGCGTCTGCACAATTCCATTCTTTCAGTCCGTCGAGTACCAATTATTCTCCGGCTCTGCACGAATTTACTCTCAAACCGCTTAAAATTTAATTAAACATTTAAATCACTAACCAAAACGCGATAACAGTTAAGACAAAAACCGTAACAATTATAAGGAATCTTTACTTGCGGCGAGCGTTCGAAAAACCTACCACGTGTTCGGACTGACAAGGAGGAAAATTAATTATCGGTTGGGAGCCCTGAACTATTTGTGAGTGGGGGCCCTTGTTAGCCTGGCATGCTACGTTGGAGTACTCTCGACGTAATTTTTTGTTGCGCGCGCGACAAGCCGGGAATATAAAGTCGCAAGTCTTCCCGGTCCATATTTGGCGAGGCCCTTAGGCGAGATTCCGTCAGGGTGCGTACGATGGGTATATATTTATTTGTTCAGCAAATGAGGCATCGACCGTTGTTCGATAAGCAGATGCTTCTGGTTGCTAAGTGAGGAGCGTATTGTTTTGCACGCCTGCAGTGGATTTGTCTGCATTTGATGCTATTGGAGGTTATCAAATATCTATCTAATGTATCGTAGAGACAGAAATGTTTAACCTTAAATTATATGCAAATATGTTATCATCATAATAAATGGATAGAACATTTGGAGCTTAGCAATCGCAATGTTTAAATGAACATTGATTTTCTACTGATAACATTAATTAAAAATGTACAGCATGTTTCATTTCACATTTTTCATCGTCTACGACAAGTTGAAAGATATAAATTACGAGTGTTCAGTGTTCCTACATATTTATGATATTATTTTAATGCACACCTCTCGTTGTCTAAGCAAAGGACAAAGACAGGCAGTCTACCGCGGGCGAGCACCAGACGCGGAACAAACATAATTTATTCAATCCTCCATATAAAAGTATGTACGAGTACTATTAACTCAGCAATTGACCATATTAAGACAAAATATTTATCGATATAAAATTAATTATGGAAGAATTTAAGGTGTAACGGTAAACAGATAATTGAAAGTATTTAGTATACCTATTTATGTTATTGTGCATATGGATCCTTACTGAAAAAATAATTACATGGCTGTCGCGTTACACAATCAATTAATTAATATCGACAAATATGGAAATAAATTTGAATTTTCTGTTAACGCTTCTACAACTTCAGCTGTCGATATGAGTTATTGCATATCATTATGTCAAGAAAAAACAATTATTCAATATCGATTCCCCGTAAATATCTAGAATGTTACATACAAAACAAACCGTTAACAAGTCGTTACACGTAGTCGACAATATTTCACTTTCATAAAAAGATATCATTAGAATCGAAACATAGATAGTATTCCGTAATTATCGTCAATATGTATTTAGCTGGCCAATTATAGATAGGCAGTACAGGCCGCACGTTCCTGCGCCGTTCCCAGGAGCGCGGGGTTCCGGGTTGGCTTCCCGGTAACTTGTGAGAAAGCCGTGTGCCATATTGAGTGGGAGTATTTTTTGTGACGCAGCTCACTTGTTAGTTTTTCCATTTCACGCGTTTGTTTTGATTTGAATTCTTGATCGGTTTTTACTTTCGAGTAGTAATGTTATTGGTGAGGTTTTTGTATGTTTGCGTCGATCATCAGTAGAATTAATTTTGTTTGTTGAATATCGGTCATGCTCGTGAAAATTTAAAATTTATTTATTGAATGTAATAGATATGTTAATAATTTAAAAAAATCTTGCATCGAATAGTGACTGTAGTTCATAGTTTAGATACTTTATGTGCTAATTTATCTTATAACTATCAACAAAATAAACCTCACAAATCAGAATAAAATTTCAAGTGTACTAATTCTGAATTAGGGCATGAGAAAGAAATCTGTATATAACAAAATACTTAACGAGGTGTTCAACAACGCTATCAGATAACTGCTTCGTTATCCACATCCCTAGCATTATATTTTCCAATCATACCTCCCCGATAAGGGTCAACACAGTACGGTACTCCGAAAACGTCCAACAATTCTAATTTTCTTGACAGCTGTCAGATTTGACATCTGTCAGTGACCTGTCGCCGCCATTTTCGTTACCGCTCTAGTTAGCCGTATGACCTATCAGTTGCACTTGGGAGTTGATTTATGTTTATTTGGATATTATACCCTGCGCTATAATTTCACGCTGGCTTGGATTGTCATGTTATGTCTTGTTATTGCGTAGTACACATGATGTTGGTCCGAAATGTTAATACAGAGTTTAAAATGTCATGTTGAAGAGACCTATATAACCAACCAATTTGAACCTTTTTTCCCGTTCTGTACTCGTACGTTACAGGCATCGCGCTTGCTGATTTTACTGCGTTCATAAATCAACATCACATACGTAAATTTTTTAATTAACTCTGTGATTTCAAACATATGTTCTATGCAAAAACCTCATTGTGTTTTATGGAGACTTAATTTTTCGTTATAAAAGACGTACGTACAGAATACAAACGCAGAGCTGTCCATACATCGATACAATGACTAAATGCAATTATATACAGCCTTACGTTAGAAGACGACTTTATTTATAACAACTCGATATAATTAATTAAAATCTTATATAAATATGTTGCGACTTCTTTATTTAGACTTAATTTATTCCCTGTGTTTGTGTAACTGAGAATTAGCGGGTGATGTATGTGTGGTATAAAATAATAAATCAATCTGCGATTGGACAGACTGCCAACACATTATAACGCGTAGGAGTGTCTCTTAACCACTTAGATTGATGGCATCTATCGTAAATTATATAAATTTTATACTAAATTACTAATGGTTTATGTATGATCGATACATTTAAAAAGCCATATCCTGTGGCTGATTCATCATCGATGATTTTTAACTACTGAAGCTAAGGATATGAAAATTTTAAATAATTTCTATTACGTCGTAAACCTCTATTTTTTTACCGTACTTTACCGTTATTTCCAACATGAAATCTGCAGGTACCAATGCGAAGACGAATGTCGGTACTAATTATATTCCAAAACTAGGACCATATTTGGGAGGGTGTTTGAAGCAAACTGAAAACTTGTATGATGCTTCTTCTATTATACCCCAACATGGAACTGTAGATCTCACTGGTAAGTAACGGGTCTAAATCTAAATAAACCCCGAAAAATTTCTCGGGATTTCCGGAAAATAACTATCATATGTCCTTTCACGGGCTTCTAACAAACTCGTTACAAAATTTCATCCAAATCTTTTCGGATAAACATAGTTATTTCCACATTTATAATTTTGAGGGTGTAGGGATATAACTCAGTGAAGATATGGCGTTCTAATGATGAAAGTATTGTTGATATCATTTCAGTGAGTTTTTTTCCAAAATATGACAAAAATATGTATAAAAATGTAAATGTTTCTTTACGATATTAGTATAGATTTGTTTCTATTTGAACTGTTTGTTATACTAAACAACAAATGTACAGAGTCATAATTTAGTATGGGAAACAGCTAGCTTCACAGCACCTTATCATCCAGTAATGACAAATGATCTGAATATCGCCGGTATTAAATCCTGACGGTGCAGTGGATAAAACTGTTCGTGATAGGCCGAGTACCGCGGGCGATCTTATGAACACTTTACACTGAATAAATTCGTGAGACCGTTATTTTTATACTTGGGCTTCTTTTGTTAAGTTTGAGCGAGTTAGCCAAATATATTCGCGATAGTACGTAAGTATTTTAAGTTTATTTTCAGCTATTCTTACTGTCTAACTGATCTTTTTAATCTGTATAACGCTTACACTTCTCTAGAAATAATGTAAATGTACAAATATTGATTATTGTTTAAAAATATGTACACTTTATCAATACAATGTCACTCGTAGGACGTTAGTCGTTTGTCAATATATTCTTCTTTCCCATGAAAATTTATTTTTACTTAGGTATACATTTTTATTACTTTGGATGTATATAATAGATGTTACAGGCTACACAGGGATGCAGTCATATTTATTGTTGTAAAGTTTAATAAAATAAATATTTATTGGCTAATAATCGTTTTACCTTGTCTCTCGTCTTATAAAACTTATTACGTACATATAATTCATTTTCTGTAAAAGATGTTAAGGTTTAAGTTACGTAGTATTTATGTTATGTACCTCGGATTTTGAAATAAGAACTTTATGCCAGATTCACAACAAACGTAATTTATTCCTATAGAATTTCTTATCATCTGCTTTGAAATTTGTTTAAGATGTCATAATATTTATCAATGACCATTACCTTATCACTTTAGGTTCTTTATTCCTCAATAACACAGTTTCCCATATTGAATCACAAGGAAGCAAAGAGCAGGCCCGCGGGCAATCCCGCCACCGCCAACCGATGTTTGCGGACGATCCGTCACGCGCGGTCCGAGGCGGGCCTGCCGTAGTGTGAACTGCGAAATTACACGGCATATGCGAACCCCACTGACCTTTAACTACCATAGTTAGCTTTTGTTCTGTACGGCTAGCGTTTTCTATATCTTTCGAATTTGGAATGCAGTAGTAACAAAATTTCTCATATTACACAAGTATCTATCTCATATTATCAGTGACGCGCGGGCCTGCCGTAGTGTGAACTGCGAAATTACACGGCATATGCGAACCCCACTGACCTTTAACTATGGTGTTCTTGTTGCGCTGCTAGGGCTTTCAAAGTTTTCAATCTCTTTCAAATTCGGAATGCTGTAACACAATTTCTCATATTACACAAGGCATCAGAGTGCTATCCGACTCCGTCACCGATATTTGCGTATGATCTGTGACGCGCGGGCCGGCCGTAGTGTGAACTGCGAAATTATAAGGCATATGCGAACCCGACTGACCTTTAACTATGGTGTTCTTGTTCTGCGCTGCTAGGGCCTTCAAATTTACAATAACTTTTAAATTAGGAATCATGTAGTAACTTAATTTCAATAACTTTTAAATTAGGAATGCTGTAGTAACACAATTTTTCATATTACACAAGGCATCAGAGTGCTATTTGACTCCGTCAAACGATGTTTACTAGCGACGCGCGAAATTACACGGCATGCACGAAATGGAGTGTTCTTCTTCTGCGCTGCGAAAGCTCTTAAAGATTCATATTTCCTTGAAATTTAAAAATTTCTAGTAACACAATTTCTAACATTTATCCAGAAGGCACGGGGCATCAGAGTGCAGCCCGCCATCACCAACTGATGTTTTGTGAACTGCGAAATTACAAGCTATATGCGAACCAGACTGATCTTTAACTTTTGCATCATTCTCTGCAGGGGCTCTGAAAGAATAAATGCGGTTTCATTGTATTCGGAATAACAATGATTTGTTAGTTGTTTTTTTGTGTTTTATATAATACTATGGGACTAATAATAAATATTACTTAATTGAGTCTATTTTCATTTTTTTGCAAAAAATCATCCGTTTATCTATTAATCATTAAATATAAGAATAGCGGCGAAGAGGGAATAACTAGCGGATATCGTTTATTATAAATGCTTTTATAAAACATAATATGTATTTATCACAAAAGCCGTTTGAATAAACTGATAAGTAAAACGTCGGGCCATAAATTCCTGTTTATGACTACAAAAACGGGTTGCAAAATGTCCCGTCTGATTCAAAGGTCGTTTAAAATCAAGCACTCTTTCATTTCTCATTACTGAATAATATTACATGTCGCTAGAGAATTGCGAATCCCATGTGTGTTCTGGCATTTTCAATAAATCCCATAACAATGGTCATAGGCGCTGGGCCACCATTAGAGGCGATTACGTCACGCATATTAAACGCGCCTTTCATCTTGCCGGCTATTGTGCGCCCTCTTGCGACTTCCTTATGCACAGTAGCCAGTGGGCTAATAAGACGCGGATTATATGCTTTTTATTAAATTTCTTTATATATTTTTAAGTAAGATTTAACATATAACTAATTCTAGTACTAGCTGTCAGAACATTTTTTTAAGTTTGTATACTCAGCTTCGTTTCAACAAATTTGAATTTTTTATCACAAAAAATAAATAAGAAAAAATGACGTTTCATACATAGGTTCGAGGTTTACTGAGTTCACGTCTTTAGTAAAATAGCTATGAACTACCAAAAAGTAATATCTTACCGTTAAAAGATCATTATGAAGATACTGGAAAATACGTTCACGTAAAAAATATTACAACGAAATTTTACGTTCCGCTTCACGCATTTACTTTTACAGTAGTTCTTCAAGAGTTGCCACACGCCAACAGTAAATAAAGACTTTAAACGTTTACAAAATAAACCGAAAAAGCCTCTAGAAAAACAAATTAAAATTTCCATTGTCAAGTTAAATGACTCTACAGTGAAAATGTGAGCTTTTGTTTTCGTGTCGCGAAATATACGCATGAGAGAATTCCGTCCCCGTTAAATAAAACAGAATCGAGTAAATATAAAATAAAATTCTCTTTGTTTTCCATCGTATAATTCGTGAATAATCTCATAAGTTTGGTATCAAGTGACTCTTATGGTAATCAATTTATTTGTCAACTTATTTTTTATGTCTGAAATTCTTGAGAGAGCTGTGTTTGAGTAATTCTTTCGTATGAATTAGTGAGTAGTTCCACCGCCATTCTAGTAATGGCTGTATTTAGCTATCTAATATCCAGCACTTAATATAATCAACGCACTGGAACTCCTTACCTTTCCTATTTGTCTACTTTTTTTTCTTTGAACTTTTTCTTATCGTCTCTTTAGACAGACCAGACCAGACCAGTATAAATCATTTATAAAACATATCATTTAAATTTTATTTAAATCCACACCTGTAGCATACATAAAATATACACAAACAGCATCCTGCGAGTTAAAATCCAGCTGTTCACTATCTGGGGTTACAAATGCAATGTACATAACTGACACATTTTAACACCGGTAGCTTCTATCACTACTCTATTGACTAAATATGTATTATCTATATTTTGTCTTAAACTTGTTAACATAAATCCAGGCACCATACGAGTTTACGATTAAAAACCTCATTTTCATATTTCACGATAGTTACCATCCTATACAAACCATACAACCATCGATTGATAATGTATACATTATTGACATTACATTGACACTGAAATTATTATATAACTTCAAAAAATGAATCAGTAATTGGCACCTTGCAAGTTAAAATCCATCTGTCGCATTTGGGGGTTCGAGCATCGCGCAATGGACACATTTTAAAACCGAACATATCTACATCAAATTGTACCTCCATTGACAAACTATACATTAACATTTTGACATACATTTATAAAAAAAAAATAACTCAAGTCACTACCTTCACCGTATTTCTAAAAATGAATCAGTAATTGGCGCCTTGCAAGTTAAAATCCAGCTATTCGCTATCTGGGGGGATCAAAATTCAAATTGAGTACATATTGGACACATTCTCACACAGACATATCATTGCATCAAATTATACTTATCCATTGACAAACTATACATCATTAACATTTTGTCCTACATTTGAAAAAACAAAAATAACTACCTTCACTGTATTTCTAAAAATGAATCAGTAATTGGCACCTTGCAAGTTAAAATCCATCTGTCGCATCTGGGGGTCCAGGCGAGTAATGGACGCATGTCAACACCTCCCGATAGCACCTTGATGTCGGTGTGCCTAACGTAACAGTGGTATACTTGAGGAGGTATCTTGAATATCTTGGAGTGCTACAGAGTAATATAAACTAGTTTTAAGTAGTTGTTTTTTTTGTTGAGAAAATAGTAGATCGATTTTTAAAAATCTTTCATAATTAATTATTATTAAATAAAAGTAATATCATTAGTTCCACTATGGATTGTTGATGAAAGCATGGATTGAAATATATAATTTATTCCCTGATCTAGTATAAACGAACATTTTTAGGTAATTTATTGTTATTAATATTTATTTTTAAATTAATATCAGTCACAAAGATTTAAAAAAAGAAAGATTTGTTTTCTCTCTTTCATTTTTCATCCATAGTAAAAGATACTTCGTTTTCGATAAATAAAAGATAAAAATACATTTACATTTTCAATCATTATTTGAAAAACAATTACTGCATAAACTCTCCAGACCAGTTCGTTCAAATTTGTATTATCCGCAAGAAATACAACGCTACACTTTGGATCGTGACTCGGTTAAAAATCTGATAAAATTTAATATTAAAATTCAGCACTCATTATTCTTTAAAACTTTGCAAACAATACGAAATTCCGGAGTTCGCACCCGAAACCCGATCGGTGGTAAGCCGATGGTAGATATATATAGTAAATCATTATTCCGGGCTATACAAATGTCCGGGGCGTACGAACACACAAACATGTGTACCAGCTCCCATTATACCGGAATGTCTCCTTGATTTTGAATGGATGCTTATTATGCACCCATTTACACCCCGAGAACTGACCAACGATGCTTGGCCACTGGAAGCGACATCCATTTTTATACTAAACGTTGCCGTACACGATAAAAAATATCTTCATATTATGATTTATTTTGATTTACATTATACTGATTGATTTTTTGTACATATAAGAAAAAATAAGGACAAATGATAGAAAGTCAAAGCAATAGATAAAAGCTTTATATTATGTAAAATATCATAGATCTGTAAGATTTTAGAACAGTAAAATATATGGCAATATTTACAATTTATAATACGTAATTATCGTTTAATATAACATATATTTATAAGTTTGGGTCATCTAAAGCTTTGATATGACATCTAGAATACATAAATAATAAGCAAACACAGGTGCACTTTTTTTTTACCTTACTCAGTGCTCTCATAATCCAATGGGGAGGGTAATCCGACACGACCGGACCAGGCACAGAACCGACATGTAAATGTATTCTCCAAGGCACGAGGATGTTCTAATACCGCCAATTGTCTGATTCAGGACAGTTATTGAATTTTTTTATCAGAAAACTCCAATAACATTTGTTTTGGATTTGATTACTCATTTGATGCCTCAAGATGTTGATCTAATGAAGATCTCAACGAGTGACAAGACCTATTACAATACTAATTCTACTTTCATAAAACATATAAAATGACAGTATACATCGTATCGTTTCCCACTAACACTTCCAGCAATCCAAAGCAAGGCAACAGTAGCCAGAGGTTCGATACGCATCTCGGAGCGGGCGGCGGTAACAAGCCGCGTGTTCCTGTCAATCGGGCTAATGCTCACAATCGTTCCATACATTGTATAGCCGTGTTTTCATACATCGCGTGGGCGACAGAATAGATTAAATCGATTTGTTTGTTCAATGAAAAGTTGGATAACGATGGTTTGGTGGCTTTGTTTGCGCTTTGTCGCTTTGTGTTGAAGTTTGAGTAACGCAGTATGCAGTGATTATAATATTAATCCTGTCATATATTATTAATCCTTTCAAAAATATAGTATATTTTAATATAAATTCGAAAATTGTGTGTTAAAATGAAATGAATGAAAATAAAAAACTTTTTATTTTATTATTAAAATGTTTGTATGATCGGACATTTATCATTCAATCATGCAGAAATGACTCAATTGATTGTAAATTACTTCCTCGTTATGTCTAATACTTAAACATTGTATCATATAAAGCCAAACTTGTAACATATAAGGCCAAATGTTTTTAAAACTCCATGATATTACACCCCATCTCCAGTTTCACACAATTATGAAGATAATTTCATTTAAAACGCAATATACCTTCTAAACATTCTACGATCCGCTCTGATTTCATTAATTGTAACTTGTGAGTTTTCATATTGGACTTTCAAAAATTAATTAAACATACTTTTTTTGCAGTTACACGTACATCAAAGAAAAATACCATATTAGTACACCCGTTTTAAGGTGATAATTTTAATAGTACCGCAATTGATACCTATAATTAAATCCATTTACATATAAACACAAAAACTATAAACTATTAACGCGTAGAAAGCTTTTATAATTAAACAAAAAATTTAACCACCTTTAGCTAAATGCAGAGTCCTTATAATGTGGTAATAAACATGTCGAGTCATTTCTTTACACGTGCTAAGCCTCTTCTATCAGAATGGGCTACCATTTGTGTCCAAAGCTTCTTACACTTTGTCCTGAGAATTTAGCACCTGCACATTGCGTATACAAGACAGGATGGCACCAACAAACGGTTGTAATTGGACTTGACCAGTGAATGCCTAAACTGTAATTAATTATAGGAATATCAAGCATCCTTTAGTCAAATAAACTAGCGAATGAATAAAGATCCTACCAATATTATTAATGTGAAAGTTTGGCTGTTTGTGTGTCAATTACTGAACGGATATTCATAAAATTTCTTATAGAGATAGATAAGTTCATTAAGACTTAAGACTCTGAAAAATTATATTTTCTATAAGAACGCACAATAATCGTTAACAGTAAGTGCTTATTTCCCAATTATTTTTGACTAAGTACGTATTGTTGTACGTATTCCCACGTTGCACTTTTTCCATCATCGAAATAAATGATTTCAAGAGACACTGCGCTGATAATAAAGGTACATTACCATACTATAAACGTATTGAAAAACTCGTGAGTGTATTGCCTTTAGTAAAATAAGGAGTTTTAGACCTTTTATGAAGCTCTGAATCGCTTAACTTGTTTGGAATTTGTGGATTTTTAATGTTTCTTTACGGGTCTGTCGCGAGGAAAAACTTCATTACTTTTGGATGTGCTAGCGCGGATTAATTGCTTACTTGTGATCAATTAATACATCCTTATATACAACGGTATCCATGGCAGCCTTAATTAAGCATATTCTCATAAATTCCGCGTTATTTTTTCTTCGTTTTTTTTTGTTTATTACGTACTGAAGCTTAAGTTAATTGGTGCTATTGTCGATAAAGAGGGATGTTTATGCTCTCTAGAACAATGCGTTGCATAATATTTAATTAACATGTACATCGCATGCATTCGTTTTTATTTCGCAAGAGACCTTTTCATACCAGTTTACTAACTAAATTAATACTAGCTGTTCCACGTGGTTTCGTAGCATAATTTTATATATATAGTCTATGTCACTCAGTGAAAATGCAGCTTTCTATTGATAGAATAAAATTGAAATCGGTTTACTATTTTTTGTGTGAAAAGATTACAAACACGGATGCAAAAATATAAATGTTTCCTCTTTATAAAATCCTTCCAGCCATGGCGATGTTTAAAGGCAGATTATTAAGTTATGTTATAGCAATAATAAATTATTGTATTTAATAATAAAGTGCAGTATAATCTGTAGTCATATCGCACAAGGCAAATGAACCATATCTAAGCGTTTGTGATGAAAAGTTAGTGGAATAAATTAGTTGAGACAATAATGAGGTAAGGCATTGTGACGTCACCCGCAGAGCGGACCAAACAATTGTGGACCAAAAACGGCGATGCCGATTGTAGCCACGCACGTACAGACGGCAAATCAAATTAATTTATATTACAAAAAATATAATTCATAAGACACCAAAATGTGTCTTACATAAACAGTGAGAGCCGAGCATTACATGAATTTGGCCAAATGTGGGGAAGATACCACCCCTCACAGAGAATATACGTGTAGTATTATTGTATTGTGTGTACACTACTTTTTGACATACCTTCTTATACAAAAATCTCGTAAAATAACAAAATAGTTCTAAAAATGTTTTAGAAACATCGACGCTCGAAAAGAGTCAACTACGTGCACGTGCTCATAAAAATAACAATAGATATTTCACTCATATTTCGTGCAAAATTCAAATGTGTACTGTTGTTTCCTGGAACTCCAATTTAATATATTGTTAAAAACGATGTATAATTTTTATACGGTCTATTTTCAAATATTGTTTTGTAAATTAACTAAAGACATTAATTTTATATTTTACTTTATAAATTACCGTCTTAGTATAAAGCAATGGTTACATGTACATTTATATTAATTGAGGCCAATAAATGTTGTACCTATTGTAATTACAAAAATTAGAATAAATACAATTTTGTTGCGTACCGTACTCCGTTATCAGATGGGCAGAGAGGCGAGTGCGTTAGACGGTAGTTAGTTAGCCGTAATTATTATTATTTAGTGCGCCCTACACCACACCTACGCACTTTACAACGAAAGCTTGCACACTAACTTCGTTGCTATATTTACATCGATTTTTACATAAACTTCGGATTTCTTATCGTCAGGTATGAATATGGCTGTAAAATTTGTTAATGTCCTTTTATAACAAGGTTTTTATTATTACTGTATTTAAATGCGAAACCAACCTTATCGTTTTGAATGATCTTATACGATAGATCCTTTTCTATTGATAAACTGAAAACTTATCGTTACGTCATAGCTAATAGCAAACATTAAAAAAATTGTTATATCCTCATCATCACTTTGTACTCATTTTAAAGAATGTTTCGGATATTTGTCAAGTATAAATCGAAGTATATTTTTAAATATACCCTTAATCATGTCCGCAGTTCCACCCCCGTATGTAACTTTTGATCCCTTGATAATTCTGGGATATGTTATTCTGGATGCTTGCCTATATGAATACAAAATTTCATCACAATAGGTTCAGTAGTGTTTGCGTGAACAGTAACAGACACATATATACATACCTACATCTTCACAAACTTTCGCATTTATAACATTAGTAGGATAGAAGCAACTACAGTCATCATAGATAAATCATTGTTTTTAAAAAGCATTATTATTTTACTTACAATAACATCTGATTTAAATCAGGAATATAAATTTAATAAATTTTACACGTACCTATATTACGCGAGGTGTTAATTAATTCAAAACACGGCTTGTATTGTTTTAATACTAATCATTAATAATATATTCATGTTTGATATATCGCAATTTTGGTGGAAGAAACTAACGATGCGTCGATGCCTCACATTAATCAACGTAACTTTGTTACATGGACAATTTTTATATATCGGTCAATGTGGCTAATCTCAACAGAGACTGTTTAGAACGTCGAGGATAATATTATACAAAAGAATGCCTAAACAAAGGTGCGTTTTCTATTCCTTCGCTCTCATAATCCGAGACCCCTCAAACTATTATTATGCAACCACTAGACCCACGAGGTAGTAAATAAAGTAAAGATATAAAATAGCTTGATAAAAGTTATATATTTATATATTAGTTATCATTTATTTGTATTGCCCATCGACTCCTCTCTTCCAAGCCCATTTTAAAGGTCCGTAAGACTTGTACTATACATTGGTATGTTTTTTGTATTTTATTATTTTTTAAATACAATTAGAAAAATCATTCGACCAATAACCATACGCATATATCCTAAAAAAGCTTGTTTGCTATTTCTATTGTAATCCTTACAAATCGCAAAGCTTCAATAATAAAATGTCTTTGAGAAAAATGTTTCCTCTCCAAATATGCCTATCGCTCAGATTGGGTCCGCTCAGCTGGAAGCGATAAGAAAGTTTCAGAAATCAATACTACTGATAGAAACAGACGGGCTAGATTGCACAGACCTTTAGCTAAGGCCCCCAAAACGTTTTCAAAAACTAAATATTGTAACAAAGTTCAATAGAACTGTCACACTAACTTTTCTTCATGCATTTGCTTGATTTAATAAAAAGCTATTTAGGTATTATATTATTTGCTTTTCAATGAAGCAAATATTTTTTAACAAATTAATTAATTATCTCTGAAAATTTATAAATGGTTTTTTTTCGTTCACGAAACACATATTGTCTCCTATTGGAGGTAAATTTCACTATAAGATTATCACACTTTCGTCCTTATATTTCTTCTTATCTTTATGTGCAATTTTAAAATTTATTTCACCCCTTATTTCCTAGGCAGTAGGATGGGGCCCTTACCCATTAGAATTCATTGCGGAAACTCAGCGGAGTGACCCAAGAATTCGACTTTATTACTGCAGTGCAGTTACCGCAAATAGTTTCGGGGCTGTCTTTTAAGATTCTTATCGTGAAATGCCGAGCACATTGCGATGCGTAGAAATTATGACTTTTATGCAGTATATTCATAATTTGTTACTTTTAATAACTTATTAATTATTGTTATAATTAGTAAACACCTTCTAAAAGTAGTTAAAAAATCACCAGATACTTTCAATTGTAACATGTTTTCTGAAAATTATGTAAGCGTTATCTAAATTTCACCCGCGTAACTTACGCGCAACTCCGGGATTAAAAGTAGCCTACACGTTATTCTTAACCATTACCTATATGTATAATAAGTTTCATCAAATCGGTTCAGTAGGTTTAATAATGAACAGTGTTACGCAAAGTTTATTTTCTACATGAATATGACAACAGTGCAGTATAAATACGTAATGTTTTTGTGTTTAGAAAACTCCCGAACCCATAAAAAGATTTACATATGAAAAATTGTAAATAGTCTGGTGATGGATTTTCATAGACCTTTATCCTCTTGTTGCAGGAAGAACCAGCGACGTCAGGAGACAGCGGGGACGAGAGCGGCAGTGAACCCGAGTGCCTCAACGACAAGCCGCAGAACCACAAGGAGTGGAGCAGAGAAGATGTTAATAATAGGTAAGTATCGAGGAAATCATAAAATGTCCTGTACATTTTATGATTTCCTCGATACTTGAATAAATTGTATTGTATAGAATTCAAGTTCAGACCAACCTAAGCATTTTCCAAGTATAACTCAGCATTATGTTTGATGTTTGTATGAAACGAGATCCTTCACTCATAAAGGTTCTTTTTTTTACACAAATTTTGATGTGAAAACGTATCAAAGCAACGTAGACAAAAGTTGGTTGGTGGGTTGGTTGTTTATTGGATGGTTGGTGTTAAATTTTGTTTCAATCCTTATTATATAATACTTACTAACATTATAAATTAAAAAGTAATTCTGTCAGTATGTCTGTATTTTCTTCACGCCTGAACCTCTGAACCGATTTGGATGCAATTTTGTACAGACATTGTTGTAACCCACGCGTGAAACCGCGGGGCATTTAAATAAAGGTAAATCCACTTTCATATATCCAACGTAGTATTTTTTCTTCTATACATAAACGCCCATTTTAACTAGTCCTAGATACTTACCCGTATTATGTCACGATAAGAGAAGTAATAAAAGCAACAGGTTTTCAAATCTTCCTTTACGCACTACCGAATTTAAGGTTAGTATTTAACCATTGCTGGCCCTCGAAAGGGATGGAAATATTTTCAGCGAACTGGACGAGAGTTGTCTCTTTTCACACATTGTCAACTTACGCCACTACGCCATAGGTAAACAAACCGATATTTGCTTTGTGACTACGCTATGTGTAATAGCTAGCTCACTGCTTTCCATTTTTAAACCTATTCGATTGAAGTATTATGAACTTATTGCGTATGGAAAATGTAGTATCCCTTATACGTAAACTAGTCGAACAAGCGCTTAAAATTAAAGTAGTAGTTAGTATGCCTCAGTTATGAGTCCTACGGAAGTTTTCTACTATTTGCCAGCAGACTGAATGTATATTGTTATTTTAGATACCTTTTTGGCTTAATTATGACCAACAGTCATTACAGTACAATCTACCAAAGGATATGCTTTTAAAACGAACGTGTGGAGATATTTAGGTCAATGTAAATGTCCCTACACATTTAAAGCATAGAAATGATATGAATTATTCTTTCAAAATTACGGTCTTACTTACAACTACCTAATAACCGAGGTTTCTTATACTTTAAGGGAATCACAAGCGGAAAGCCAGCCTTCGACATCATCGTCAAATCAGGAATCAGAGGCGAAGTCTAATCAGCCGTCGTTACCCAGGATCCTGCCAAAGATTGACCTGCCCGGGGGCGCCATGCTGTATCCCTCGGGGGTGCTTGCCGGCGTGGGGTTGGACGGGTTGGGCCCTAACTTGGGCCTGGGGAATCTGGCCATGGGATACCCGCATAGCTTTATCTTAGGTTTAGCTAATCAAGGACAAGATGGAGGTGAGTTTTTTTCCTTAAAGTGTCGCGGCTAACATTACATGCTGAGCCCAATTTTATACAAAAAGTTACTTTAATTGACTTTTGTATTTTTATTTGTATTAATATTAATACAAATAAAACATAAAAATGTGTATACAACAGAGACGAGCGTTGATGCCTGTGTCACAAGCTTTTTATGCTTTAATTGATGTCATGATTTTTCAATTGTTGTTACATATGTTCCACATATGTATTTTTGTGTAATACGGGAGATCTTAAATAGGCAATAAATTTGAAAACTAATGAAAATGTATATTGAAAAACAGCGTTGCGAGCATCTTAGGATACCCGTAACATATGCTGAATATGCCCTCTTGAAACATTACCTTTTACCTTTTTTTAACAAAATGTTTATTGGTTTTTTTAGTTGGTATAGTCAATAAACGGATTTTTAAATTTATTTTTTTAAATGTTTTTCACAGCATCATCATCGAACCAGCCGCAGTTCATCACCATCCCGCTATCGATGATGGCGGCCCCGGGTGCGCCCAACGGCTGCCCCAGCGCCTCCAGCGACGACAGCAGCGAACTGCAGGACTTGAGCACCGGCGCGAGGAAGTGATCATGGTAAATGTTAAACTAGTATAATGTTCCCGTAGTATAATGTTATATAGCCTATGTTCATCAGGGATAATGTAGAATTGGAATTCTAACATTAGAATGTTAAAAAAATTTTTCAAATCGGTCCACTAGTTTTGGAGTCTATTCAGTTCAAACAAACAAAACAATCAAATCTTTCCCCTTTTTAATATTAGTTTAGAGTTTAGACTTAAAACAATTAAGTACTTCCAGATGAGTCACATAGCGCCCTCTAGTTACAAAACTATGTAAATGTTACTTACACTATGGATGTCGGATGATTAATAAACATTTTTTTATTAAACATACCTTGTTTTCTCATTATTCTCTCTATCTCTCTATAATATTACTTATTCATTCCATAAAAACTTATAAATAATCTTTAAATTCTACCTTTATACCTTCTGGTGTCACGTATTTTCAAGGATAATGCTGATCTGAACAATTTGTTATCTTTTCCTCCATTGCTCTCTTTAACTAAAGAAAGAAAAGCTACTTTTCACATATTTAGGGACATTTAACATAGTACATACGCCTTCTAGTCCCAAACTAAGCAAAACTTGTACTATGGAAACTAGATAACTGATAAATATACATACATACTTTTTAGTAAATAAATTAACCCCCGGCCAGTAAAAAATCACAATGTTCATCACATAATAATTTTCTATTCGTGGGAATCGAACTCACACCTCCGGCGCAGTAGACGATTGCAGTATCCACTAAGCCAATCAGGTCCTCAATCGTCTTAAAGAACAAGTTACTTCAATTTAGGTGATATTTTTAACAGCGAAATTCATTTATGTATTGCAATTTTTTCAGGAAAAAATGCCGCTGAAGACTGGAGTACCTATGTTATATTCATTATATTAATTATCTCTTAAATACGTACATGTGTACCAAAGTGTAACTGGTTAGACATAAAAGCAATAATTAGTGATATAAAATTGATCCGTATTGAAGAATATCAAGACTTTATAACATTCATATATAAAAATCCTACATGGACAATCAACGTCTGAAAAATAAATAAAATAGCGCACAATTCAAATTTTCATGGTAGATTTGTAAATGTGTGTACTTTGCAAACAATGAAAAACAACTTTAATTACTTTGCATAAGTTTGAATTTCGCAAAATATTTAATGAAAATATAACTATAACTATGCAGATTAGCGACAGTTTCAAGCGTTACTCTTGTATGAGACTGTGCATCTAGGCTTTTTATATATCACTGCTTTATAATTGTTAATTTTCGAACGATATACTTTCGTTACAAGGATAAAATAGTAGAATTTGTTGGAAAATTATATTAAACAACCAAAACGTAAGAATTGTTTGTAGTAAAAACATTTTATTTCACGTTTTTCCTATACAAAATACGGATCTTCTATAAAAATGTATCTTAAATGTATTTTGTATACAATGCAATGCGTGTATAACATTTTACTTGCCAAGTTGCAAATCGTCAAGAAAATGTAACATTTGCCATTCACACTATTTATTGTTTTAGTTTAAGCTGTTAGATAAGTGTTGTTATCAAAAATTTGTAAGAGTATTTTTGTACGAATTAATACTAAAGTCAATTCTAAACATTGTAAAGTAACTAAGTAACTTATTTTAGATTGTAAATCGAATTGTACATCGATTTATTATCGTAACCAATTGTACTATAAGTTATTAGCATCTTTCTGCAATTTTCGACATCATATTTTCATTGGCTTTTAAGATTTTATAAGAAGTGGATGTTTTTGTAGATTTATATGAATTATGACAATATTCTAGAACAATTTAATAGAAATAAAATAATGATAGTTTTCATTGCATATATTCTTCAATAGAAATGTATTGATAATAAAGGTGTTGAAACTGAATGTGGAGATACAAATATTGTCGAAGGATGTTAATAATATTTACTTACTGTACTTTTTTAATTAGAAGTTACGGCAAAGGTTCAATATTGTTCCAAAATATGACAGTAATTTGTTTAAACTTTGAATTATGTAGAATGTTTAACAAATTTACTGAGAAATAACTATCGTACTATTTCCCATGAATCTAGCAAAATAATAAAACTACGGTCATGTAAAAACGTTTTTTGCTTTCCTAGCATTTATAAATTGTTTTTCAAATGTGTAACAAAAATGTTTAAATAATGTACGATGTTAACTTAATTTTGTTATTGAATACTTAATTACTTTTAAGTTTACCAATTGTAGGAATGGTCGAGTTTTGGTTTGTATTAAATAAATGTTCCTTTCTCTTATCACTAAATAAATGATTTCAAATAATATAGTATTTTCATTTATTGACTGAGCGTGTGTAAATATAAAAAACTTTATCCGACGATAACTTGAATATTGTTTATCCCACCTTGATTAAATTTAATAGATAAAAGAAAGTGTTAAGTTCGAAGATAAGCGAAATCGGTAGGGGGCTACGAAGAGGGGGTTTCAAAAAGGTGAATGTTTGTCCGAGCATATCTTGAGTATGGTTATTGCAATCTTGGTAAATTTTTGTACCCAAATAGCATAGATAAAGTTAAATCTTGAGTACAAAAATCCTCCAAAATTCCTCATGAATTTGCTTATCATAATTATAAAGAATTTTAAAATATTATTAAAAGGCTTTATTTACATCATTTCCACTATTTATTACATTTTCCTAATCCGAGTCTTTTCCTACCCCAATTTTCCTCTTCTTTTGTATTCATCACCTTTTTTTATCATATTATATACATATATATCATACACATCATTCCGTCACGAAATCCACCATTTTATAAATTTATTGATATTATTTCTGTACCTCTCAATAAAATACATAAAATGACTACAATAATAATTCGAAATTGTTAAGTAAACACCCAACATGCATCGGATCTCGTGAAATAATGTTATTGAAAATGTATGCAAAGAAAAGTACTGAAAAATGACCCATAGGAAATGAAAACATATCGATTGTCTTTATCAGCTAGCTGTTAATGGAATTTAAATTTCTCTTTGAACAATACTATTAACGAGCTAACGGACCATTTTAAATTGGATGATTTCATATAGATTCGATTTTGCTATTGAAACTTTTTTTTATGCCACAGTGACTGACCAGAGCCAATGAGTTCCTTAAAATAGTATTTTTTCATTCTAAAAAATAATGAGTCTGTGGTATTCATATAATATAAATATTCAGGGATATTTAACACTACGTCATCTAGCCCCAAACTAAACAAAAATGAAAACTATGGAAACTAGATAACCGATAAACATACTAAAGGATATATTTAGATATATTATATTTTTGTAAATACATACATACAATAGATAAATTAACGCCAAGACGGTAGAAAACTACAATGTTCATCACATAATAATTTTGTACTCGTGGGGATCGAACCCATATCCAATGCGCCAATTAGGTCGTCAAATAAAGAAAGACGACAAAGATAAAAAGATGCAGACTCAAATGTTGCTAATTGATTATTATAGATTCCTAAACAATAACAATCTTTGATATGTTACATTGATAAACATAACAAGTTCAGACAAAGGAATTTAATTATAGCCTCATTAACAACACAACCTCAACGGTTCACATGATAATAATACTGCAAAAACTATTTAGACGCCATTACTATTTTAGTTTTCATAAAAACTGACACAAAAACTAGATTATTTGCGATACAACAGACCAAATTAAATAGACCTCTATCCCCCCTCTAATATACTTCGATTTATTCTTAGAGCGACACACTTGATGGAAAATTAGCCCGAATTATTTTATGGATAAGAATTCCAATTCCATGCATACATTAAAATGATTAATTAGTAAGTCCTTGGAGGAAAAAAAAATAATGAGGGGAATCGAATGATTTTATTAGAATAATATTTGCCTTGTGCCAATAAAACACTTGTTTAAAAGCTGGTGGTCTGCCATTGGTCAGCCCTTCACCAATACAGTCGATTGATTGATAATGGACACTTGCGGGAACAACAATACTATGGAGCCGATCAATATATTTAAAAATCTTCATTTACATCTAAACTATCTAGAGATTATTTTTTCTGATCTAGTATCGAGATATCATAAAATTAATTTGTAAGCTATGCAAATTTAATAATGCAAGTTTCGTAAAGCCAAATTTGATAATTCGATTATTGCATAAATTAAAGAATAATCAACAGTGTAAAAGAAGAAATCAACACATGTGTTACTAAAATATAAGCAGGCATGTATAAGCATAACGATAATAAGGAAATACCTTCTTTGAACGACAGAGTTTGCATTTTTATAAAAACTTCTAACACCCTCTTTAACCTGTTACTATTACAAAACCCCTTATAATTCTAATATCTGGCTATATCCAAATGTTCAGTACAATATGGTCCCTGAAAACATTCAAACATAAACACGTTAATAAAAATATACCATTGTTTAACGATAAGTGAGCCATTGTATAATTTTAAATAGTTTATACGGTTTCTACTCACTGCTTGTTTTAATCAGTGCGAGACGGGACGTGACCGCGCAAACGTCCCACTCATCCTGATGAAGGACCTCCGAAACGGTCCGAAACTGTCGGCCTATACCGAATTAAAACAAGCAGTGAGTAGAAACCGTATAAACTATTTAAAAAAAAAAATATATACCAGTGCATAAAATTAATATTTAAGCCCTACTCCATACATCCTTTGTTATTTGAAATAATCTATCAAAAGGCAGCATTGCATATTCCTGCCACTGCGCAGTCCACGCACACATGCATATGCACACGCATCTTTATTCACACATACTCACCTATATGTACCCACTTATGTAGTTCAGAATTCCAACTAGTAAATGATCCATACATTTACGGATTAAAATTCACAATAATAATCCAACTGAGTAATTACAGATTATTTCAACAATTTGAGAACATTAACATTATTAAATATAACAGAAATCATTGTTGAAACGTAATTTCTCGCAAGAATAGTTAAAGAAAATTATATCATAAATTCTTGCTGTGTCAGAATTCATATTGTGTTTTTCATTAAGTTGTGTACTTCAGAAATAATTTTTATTGGACGAGAAATAGAAATTATAAATTAATATTTAGAAGATAAAAAGAACTCATTTGTAGGCCAAAACACGAAGTATTAAAAATTATAACTACAATACATTTTTGATATCTTGGTCTCTTTACCTGACTATATTTTTGATAAGGATATAAATATGTATACATAGAGATATCTCTGTTTAGTTCTGCCTTCCCAAAATAACAGTTTATTTAGTACTAATAACATCATAAAGCCATTTTTAACATACAAACACATAAACTTATCAATAATAAATTAATAATATTGCCAAATTTCCTTTATAAATATTATATACTTCAAAACACAAAAAATTAATCCATTTTAGCTGCATAAAAATAGAGCTCATTTCTATTTGAAATGGAGTAGTTTTTCTGGCAAAAACCTTTATTTCAATTATTCATAGTCTCCGTGTTAATGTGGCAAGCAACCGCCATTACGCGAATTTTATAAAAAGAAAATGTCAACCATTTGCTTCTACATCAATATTCAAGTCTTAATGAACACCGACATTTACAAATGAGCTCGTGGCGCGGAATTACAAATTCTTACCAATTTGCACCGAAATAAATGGCTACTAGTACTTGTTTATGCTCGAAGCGTTATTTATTTTCTGAAACAAATTGTTTCTAAATACTCTTTAAAAGGACGCTATTGACATTTTCTCAAATATATAGCCAGACTAGGAAAAAACGTTTAAGTCGAAAGATCGAATTAACTCTATCTAAAGTATAGTCGTTAATATTCCGTTACGAATCCACTGTTTTAACGGCACGACAGGTTAGATTGCGTGTGTCGTCACTCCATTTCTACCCTCGATTGTCGTAAGAGGCGACAGAGGGTAATTCTGGTGCATAACATTTCAGCAATTAAAGAGCCGAGCATTGCACGATTTTGCCAAAATCGCGCCGGTGTTATTACCAGTTCAGAGCAGAAGATCGGCGTGAAGCAGTATTGTACATTCCAATCCCATTCCTCTCCCACCCGATTCTGCTCCTCTCCCAATTTCCCATAATTAATACTCTCCTTATTCTCTCCCCTTCCTTCATGCCGGCAATGCAACGGTATCACTTTGATTATGTAGTTGTTCATGGGCTGCAGTCTTAACATCAGCTGAACCGTATGCTCTGCTTGTCTGCTCTAATCTCTGTATAAAAAGCACACGATCAACTGAAGATTACAGCACGAACAAATAAACTGCCTTATAAGATTAGGAACCATGATAATATACTAAAGGTCTCACTAGGTATTTTCATTACCATTTGTTTATTTTATTCGCTCCCTGAGTGAGGGAACCAGAATTTCATCCATAACCTTCCCTATTCACCAATCCTTCCAACCGAATTCCATAAAAACTTCAAAATTTATTGCTGGATGCTTTTAGGCGGCGTTTTCGCTAAGTGGCGGGTGAAATATCTGCATATTTTTCTCCTTTATTAAATATAGGAAGATTACATTAGAATATATTATTAACTTAAAAAATAACAAACAATCAAATAGCCTTACAACAATTATGTGAATTTTTTACTTACTTGTAACCTAAATTTCGTTTAAAAAAGTTTTTTATAATAGCTAATAGCTTCTGTCCGCAGCATATATTGGTATGTTCATACATCCTCATAAACTTTCGTATTTATAATTTTAGTAGTATTGTTCATTAATTTATCTATTTCATAAGAAACAAAAATAAAAAATCAATATAATCTCCAATAACAGCAAAAACGCTCAAAGATGCTTTTCTATTTTATTATTATTGGTAATTAAAGAAATAGAGCAATGGCCATCGCGTAAATAACGCTATAATTTTTTAAGCTAATTAAACTTCTAATGATATTTATAATATCCAAGTTGAAACCCGAGTTTACCATAAACTATGTTAGTCTCATTCCTTGGATTCTTGCGATGCAGATATCCTTGCGACATTTCGATGATTCACGCATTTACTTATGAGGTAACAAAGGTTATAAACAACTATTTATGCTTCTTTTAAAATCCAATTATGATGAACACTCTTCTAGCTTTAATTAAAATAATTTGCATACACGTTTTCACTCAGGCTTTATAAATATGGGTATTTTCTATAATTAATAAAGATAAAAACATATTATGATTTTTTGTTCAATATTTTTTCAACGTCTAATGCCACTGCAAAATGACTTATATGTATTTTTAAATTGAAAGATGTATAGTGGAAATGAACATCTGAGTTTTTTCTATATAAATGCGAGGTTAATCAAATCGTTTTATTTTAATCAAATCAAGTTTTAAAAGTTTGTACTTTCTATTTATGATTAATTACTGAATAACTTTGTTACTACATTATAATATGTTGTAGTACTGTTATAAGTAGTATCCAAGGATACATTTTATAGTATTTTGTATGCAATTGTTAGAAAATTGTAACGTTTCGTGATTGCGCGACGTGCTTTAGCTTTCATCAATAGATTATTGTTTTTCATAATTCAAAATTAGCATAATGTTCCGGATAATAAATGCATTTTAATTATACTCGTGTTTTCTTTACTACTATCCCTATTTTGCAAACAAAACAAAATGAAAAAAGTTATCTGTAAATTATGTTACTTGTTGTGAATGTATTCAAAAAATTTTGACACATACAAAAGCGCGCCAAATATTTTTTATGTTTTTAAAGGCTAACGTTGTACTCTCAACTGTAGAGCAAGTACATTTATGGGTTTGTTAAAGTTTTTACTTATTATCAAAAAATAGCCTAAAGGGCCTAGGCCCTCAATTCATACCTATACTCTATGTAAATTATTGTTATAAATATTAAAATCCAACCAAAATGATAGCCAGATAAAATTGATAGTTAGGCCTTCTTGCAATGAACGTGTATAATAGGTATTTAAATGAAGAAGCCATCTTAACTTGAAGTATTTTATTTACAATTTTAAGTATCGTCGAGGATGACAACAATTTTAGGGAATTTTAAATTTAAATTCTAATGGTAAAAACATTATAAATTATCTACTGATACATATAGCGCTTAAACAAAAAAAAAGAAACAGTTTAATTAGTTATTAAAAATATCTCTAAAATTATAAAAAATAACCTTATAAACTAGACATTAATTTTTGGAAGCCTTATAACAACATATTATTTATTTGATATACATTACAACTATAATTACAGAAAATCCAATTCGATGGTGCAGTAAAAAATTGAAACTGTAAAAGCAAATTGATTGTCACATAATAAACTTCATTAATATGAAGAAAAATACATTTAATTCCTTTCTGTAGCATATTATATACATCGTAATTTTCCCAAGGAACATGTTAAAAATATTAATTTTTTGTTTACGGAATTTAGTGTACGTACCACTCGCATGCTGAGGGAGTTAGATAGTTTTTATGTGGCCTTGGCATTGTAAATAATTCGGCCGTCATCGTCTATAATTAATCTAATTTAAATTATTTAATATACCTTGAATACCTAATTCATAATAATATTAATATTTAATACTTCTTATATAATAGCAATATGCTTGTAAAATCGATACCGATACTACTTCACGCGTACACATTGGTTTCCTATTTTCCTTTTTGGACATTTACAATGTCTAAACTCAACAAACTACTTAAAGTAGTATAAACTTATTATCCAAATTTCATATTTCCGTATCCTTAACAAATCAGTCTTACTGCGTAATAAACAAAATAATTTTCCACAAATTTTTCCGATTGCAAGAAAAACAGTCATTACCGATTCAGTGATGGCGGTACATAAATATTTTGCTAACAATCATTCTATGGACGCATTATTTTAATAACCTACCCGTAATTGGGCGCGCGCGTCAGATTGTGCTCGGGTGACCAGAATTTTCATTTGAAATTGATATTTCTACTGCGAATTAAATAGCTATTGTTTAAACAAAGCGTTGTTCAGATTTATGAAATATTTACAGAAGTAACAATACTGGTTGTGCTAACCTAAATGACGTATAAAATAAAGCATATTTTTTACTCTAGTACGAATATAATTGTATTAAATTTGCCGAGATGTGACACACAATCCGATTTAATTCAAAAATAAAATTTGTCACGATGACATTGTTATATGCTAATAAAATAACAACAGAACGTAAATAGAAAGAGCAATAAAATTTGAGTAAAAAAAGAGTCTTAAAAATATTTATGGAAGACCGAGATTATTTTTAATGGTTATCGCAACAGTACGCACTATTATTCGATGTTTTAAATACTACACGAAGAAACTGTAAATTCTTAGAACTAGAGTATATAATTAGAGCAATCTAATATCTGGCCCTGTGGCGCAACGGATAACGCGTCTGACTACGGATCAGAAGATTCCAGGTTCGAATCCTGGCAGGGTCGAAAACATTTTTTTAAAGTCTTAAAGATATTTATATTTTATATGAAATTAGATTTCTGCCCGCGGCTTCGCTCGCATCGTCTACTAACTTAGTTGATTTTCGAAGAAGAGGCGGAAATTCATTTGGCCAATTTGTATCTCATTTAAAATACCCATCTAATAATACATTTTATATAAACCTTAATTTTCGCAATCTCTCTAAATACATGCGCCTCTTAATTTTATTTTTCACATAAAATATCGCCTATAAGTTGACCTAATATTGGTTTATTATATACATACAAACAGAAAAACAATTGTATCCATAATTTTGAAGTATTTATAATATCCTTATTGCACTGAAATTACTAATTGTAAAAAAAATTATGTATTGAAATGTTATTTTACAGTCATAAATGTAGCGTTACAAATTACATTCACTGTTTGCCGAGTAAACTCATACTGGTGTATGTATGTATGAACTCATACTTTGGTAAGTAAGGCAAAAACTATTATTCCAAGAGCTAGGCCAGCTGGGTAGGTGTTGGTTGGTGGCAAGCTGAAAACTTGTCTGATCGACGTGAAACTGTAGATCAGGCTGATGAGTAGCGGGGCTTTTCCTAGCAGGTAGAATATCCCACCAAAAAGAAGTCTTAAGAAACTATTTTTTAGTTATAAATAATACCATATTAAAATTTGAAGTTGTCTCAAATAGATTTTTATATACTTATCGATGTTTTTAAAAATATTTGTTAAGACGTCTGGCTTTTTTCTGTTCTTTAAACATTAAAGTACGACAATTTAAAAATTGCATTTTAAGTGAAGTATATTTATAAAACGAAAGAAATGTTTTTTTAAATCAACCCCCGCTGCTCACCAGCCATGTCTGCGGTTTCATGCTGAGGTACAATAGGAGTTTTCAAGTTTTCAGCTTGTCTCAAAAACCTAACCATAAAATGTTCCCGGCTCTCGGACGATTATTTTTGCATATTTATTAAAATTTCAAATATAACATGGACTAATTCGGCAAATAAAAATGCAGACTATAATAAAAATACAGAATATATTTATATATATTTACAAATGTATATAAATCTTTTTGACTGAACGGACTTGGATAAAATTAATGATCATCGAACCTCAAATTATTCCAATACCATAACAAAAGCATATACACCATACAAACAATCAGTATGTGTGCGCACGCGCACCCCTAAACCGTCGCGTCCGCTCCACGTATGGTTCTGTTCATTGTCCTAACTGCCCATCGCCGGCTGAAGGACAATATTCGTTTAATATTCATTTATAGAGCAGTAATTAACAAAATTAATGCTCTATTATGCGCAGGATAATGGATAATGTAATATGATGACGAATTTGGACTGAAACTTGCTTCAGACCAAGCAAGGAATCAAATAACATCAGTGACATCAAGTGAATAAATGTTATGGAAGATACTTATAAGGAAAAATTAATTGATTTAAAAGGTGGGAAGAAATTGCCACAATTTTTCTCTCCCTGAATGTAGTCAATTATACAAATCTCCGGACCCGACTACAGGACTTTTCTTTCAAAATCTTTCATTTGTGACGTCACGTGACGTCACAATTCCTAAATGGAGATGTCGAAATGTTTTCACCACTAAGCATATATACCACTACAAACATCAATCCTGTGATTCGGACTGGTCGAAGATCCTCCCTTTTCGTTGGAGGAATAATACCATCCTCCACATACTATATCGTACGTGTACCTGTGGATTCGTCGCATACATCTAAACTTCCAAAAGTGCAACATGAATTTTCAGTGTAACTTCAAAAATCTACACTGCGTGCGTATATAAATGCCTATCATAGTTTCCCTTTATTAGGTACTAAATGAGACAACATTTTTACTTCCTAGAGTAACTCACTATAATCCCACAGTCATTGTAGCAGACAGGTCGACTCCGGGCGGTTCCAAGAAGCCGGTGGGAAGGATTTAGTACAGACCTGTATTTCATGGCAATAGCAAGTGTCAATCACGCAGATACAAACGTAATCAGGGAGAGAGCCTTAATAAGGACGAGACGGTATCGGCAGAAAAAAGGTAAAATTATGAGATGGCCTGATCGTGTTACGTGCGGCACAAAAAGTACTCGGGCTACGGGCCTGTCGTAAGGATCGGGGAAATTCTGCGCTTACACTACACGATATCCGATACGACTAATTGGACTTAACGGACGGTAGGAATAAAGAACCAAGTCCGGATTACATGATAAGTATAATTCGTACGTAATACAGTACATAGATGAACTTGCATTACTAGGCTATTTTATTAGTATTCAATTACATAAATATAACATTCCTTATTATTAATAATTAAATAAATGTTGTATAATAATATCCCGTGATGTTTCCAAATCGTGAATAAGTTGTTTATTGAGGTAGTCGGTATAAAATGTCATCTCTACAATAAATATTTATGTAAAATACTTATTACAAGGATATGAAATTACGTCATTGTTATGAAATCGTGTCGTAAGGTATAAAAGGTACCACCAGTTGTACGATAAGTAACAGTCTTGAGTAGCGAGCATACAGGGCGTAACTCTGTCTCCCCTTCGCAATGAGACGGGACACACAGTGCGATATAAAATATTCATTTGTATTATTTTAATAATATTAATATGTTTTCAAATACTCTTCATTTAAGATACTATATCTAAATAGAAAGACACAACGTTACTAAATAACTGAGAATAATCATAACATTTATTAATCAAATTATATGCAACAAGCTGATCCGCGCGGATTCGTCCCCGTAGTATATAGGGCCCCGTATATATATACAAATATAGCCTTTGTTGCCTGTGGATAATGTAGCTTTCGAATGGTGAAAGAATTTTTAAAATCGGTCCAGTAGTTTTTGATTTAATGAATAGGCATAACAACCAAACAAACAAACAAACAACGTTTTCCTCTTTATAATATTAGTGTATCTGGGTAACATCGTGATATAATTTGCTTATTTTGCAAATGTAATTTTATAACCTTACGTAAAGTATCTTTAAAAAGTTCTTCAATGCTTAAGATAGCCGAACTGAGCAGCAAGTTGAAGTCTTATATGAAACAACTTTCCTAAAATAAACTTTATTATAATAATAAAAAATATAAATAAAAGAAAAATGCGCCCGTGTGCATCGTTCCACGCACGTAGCTTATGATATTCAGCGTACGCAACGCGCAAAAAGCGGTCGCGGCCATTTTAGCAGCGCGCGCGCACTCCGGCGTTATTACGGGAAATCTTATGTTAATTACAATTATATACTCGTACGTGCACCGTCACATGCGCCCACGCAAAAACATATCCTATACAATTTTAATGCATTCGGAGGAATTTACGGCGCATTCCCTGGACTTCAATTTGAAAAAAAAAACATGTAGTGTAGTGCGACGTGGAGCGAATTTTGATAAACTTGTCTAGTAATCGTATTGGTATTTTAGCTCTGGGTGGAGTCTATTGGCACACCTCTTCGCCAATGTATTTTATATAATGCAAAATAAAAAATTGTATTTACGAAATGTCGATATTTATCGATGCAATTATTCTGGCCTGTTTTTATTTGTATTGGAATAAGATCAGCGATACAATGTTGAAAATACATACGTATGTATTTTGTCTACATCTGCTAGTTCTTTGAACGACTATGATGGTGACGTTGGTTTGTCAGTAGATGGAAAATGTCATGAACTAAGGCCCGGTTCATTTTAACCGAACGTCATAGTATAACAGATACCGTTTTCATAAGCGACCGCTTATAATCCACCAATCAGAACCAAGTTTTGGTAGTTGTGTTAACGCTAAGTTTATTATAGATACGCTTTAGACTTCAGCCTAGCAGGATATTGTCCGTGAGTAAAACGACTCGTGAAGGAACGGGGCATTAGCAGAACTCTTCGCAGAGTGATAAAGAGGATAGATAAAAGTTCTTTTCGTATGTTAGAGTTCCAATATTTGCATAAATATATTGACATTACATTGAGTAGATTTGCATCTATTTTTTTTCTGAAATATACATATGTATTTATGCATATTTATCCAGGAGATATAATTGTTATACCTCGAAAATAACGGCATTAAATTGTGATAAAACTTTGGACCTGTCTAACAAATCACGCATATCCGATCCGACACTTTTTCAGTTTATGTTACGGACCATGTATAGGATTCTCTTTCATTAAAACGTTACTAAATCATTGAAAATGAAGAACAAGTTATACATTAAAAATGTAGAGTGTTATCGTGACAAAAAAGTCATAGATATATTTTCATCGAGCATGGAAAACATCGTTATGGTTGGTGTGTAAATAGCTTTTCGTAAAGATTGTTTGCAGAATTATGTCGATTTTGCTATTCTTTAATGTATTTTTTAATATTTTTAACATAAAAATACATTTTATTTATATTAGCTAAAACATAGCAACACAATATGATACAATTTTCTCCTAATATAAACCTGAATAAACAATCCATGTTAACTCAGCACTCGTTCAAGGCGGTCGACACAAAGAATAAAGTTTCTTACCGGATAGTGGGAAAAGTTTATTTAAATTCAAACTCAAACAATTCTTATTCACGTAGACAAGTGCTTCATACATTTCGAAGGAATTTTAAAAATCGTTCTACAGATGTTGATTCTTTTATCATGTGGTGAGAATAATTTTACAAAACGGTATGTTTTTAGTAGGTTTTTAAAATGGGTGTTGATGCTGACTACCCGGACTGAAACTATTTCATACAACCAACCCCAAGCATCCTTATAACTATAATTATATAGCTATTATGTATGGGAAAAGTAGTGAATCACTGTTTTTTAATGACGAGGTATGCAACGTAACGTGTTAGATTTTTGACAGAGAAGACAATGTGTTAAAAAATGGAATACCTCTTTTTTACATATTATCTTTACGTTGTTTAAGTAGTATACATAACCTGCAATAGGTTGGGCAATTTATAACTTTGTCATTACTTACAAAATGTGAGAATGTCTAAAGAAGTTAGTAACTAATTTGAAAAGAAACAAGCACGGAATATATAATAAAAGACATAGCCTATTTGCTTTTGATTTATAAAGGAATCCAATACCAAGTCGTAGCAATAAAAAGAGTTATCATTGTTTTTTTATTAAATGCACATTTACACCTATTATATACCTATTCAAATAATTGAACGCTGGAAGCTGGTATTTCTTTATTTTGTTATTATTCCTAATTAAAATTCTCCCTACCTGTAGCGTCTAATCATATAATAATTTTATAATTTATAATAATAACTTAAAGAAGCAAAAACATAAAAGTATTGCATTTAACCCATTTGTTTTTACGCATTTCAACTGTGGTGGCTCTTAAGCAGAATTTAATAAGAACTAAAGGGCCTGCATTCCAACAACGACAATTGAATAAGAATTTAAAATCGAAATATGAAATTAATATTAGCAATTTAAGTTATGATTTAGTGGTTATTTGGAATTAGATCGAGCGGTATGCGGTTTTTGGGTGGTCCTCAGGAATCCCTGGTGGAATACCGAGCCGATGTACGGCGGGCAAAAAGCGACACGCTTGGCACTGCGACCTTAACGTTTTTGTAGAATCGATTGTTACTTGAAATTCTTCACTTTACAAAACAAACTTAAAACATATCACACACTTTCCAAGGAATACATATGGGGTAATTTTTTGTGTTTTAATTTGGGAATGTAGTAACGTTTGATGTATTTTGATAAATGCTTTAGTCTTCTGTAAATACTTAATAATAAGCCTAAAACTTTGATCAATTTTGACCCTTTGCCTTTTTTCATGAATGAGTTGGACTCCAATAATAATATGTATTATATGTAATAGTAATATGTATATTAATTCTATAATGTCTATTGTTGTAATAATATCTATTGTATTCCGAGATCTAGGAAAAATTTTAGGTAGGTGTCTGAGGCAAGCTGACAAGGCTGGTCTGATGCCTCTCCTAGTATACTCCGATATGGAACTGCAGACCTGGCAGTGCATAATCTAAATAAGCCCGCAAAAAAAATAAAACTTGTGTACTAGTTTGTAACAACACATTAGGTATCTAATTGATTTTTATAGTTTACTATTTTTAATTTATAATTCCTTATTTGTGAACATACTATTTGAGTCCATAACTTTATTATAATTAAATAATTAACTTGATGAAAATATGGAAATCGAAATATGAAAAAGAATAATCCAAACATAATTAATAATTTTGCCCGGACCTTTTTATGCAATACTTCCTTTTACAATATATTTAATCTGCTTCACTTTATAATAAGATTACTTTATGTGATATTGCAGCTAACAGAGTAGGGTATTACTATACAGAACAAGCTTAATAATAACATCGACCATTGGAGACGAATTATTGGTCCTTAGACCAAAAATTATTTATGATATGCATTTTAAACGTATTGTACATCTGTTTTTCTGTTTCTTTCATAAATTATGTAATGCTAAAATATTTTCTTACACTACTGATGATATTAATATAATGCCATGTTTTATAACACCTTTTGGACTAAACTTGAACAAGAATAAATCCAACATTATTTGCAATTAGATTTTCGACCAACTCAATAATTTCTTCTTGTTTCCAAACCATTTGTTTTTTTCATTTCGTTGATTTAACTTATATTTGCAATGTATTGTTTATTATTTGTTACATAACTTAAAACATCCCTATTTTATATTCTAGAAAAGTCAAAGCTACTTCAGGCCAGCAAATGAATGTATTGCGTACCGCATACATATCTTAGTATACGCTGTTTATTTACACTATTGCTAACCGTTATTCGGATATCTCAAGCCCGGTTAGGCCTAAACAGTCGCGTCCGCCGGATACGCGAAAGCCTGCCATATGAGGGGACATGGTTCCGTGTGCGTGCCGACTGGCGACCTACTGTCCCCCGCTTGAAGTGCTGAGTGAAAATGATAACTCTACTAAGCTCTACATTTTTGTAGGTATAATCGATGAACAATTTTCCGTCGTGGGAAGCAATTTTAATAAACAATAATAAGTTTATTCGTTTTAAATAGGTATAGGTTATAGTTTATACAATTGGCTAGGTTGCCACTGTTTTTAAGTATACTTTATACTCAACGCATCATGTTTTACTTAAAAATATGATGCATTGAGTATATCGTCGTCGTCGTTTCAGCCTAGGGCGTCCACTGCTGGACATAGGCCTCCCCCAAAGATTTCCAATACGACCTGTCACCGGCGGCCTACATCCAGCGGCTCCCTGCCACTTTAATCAGGTCGTCTGTCCACCTTGCGGGAGGCCTGCCTACGCTTTGCATTGAGTATATATGTTTTGAAAATTATACTATATATGTATAACAGTATTTTGTTATTAAAAACCACGAACACAAACTTTTGTTTGTCAAACTACTGTCCGTGTATATACAAACTACAATACTGCTTCATGCCGATCTTCTGCGGAGGGGTGGTCTAATGTGCATGATGCATGATGGTCGTGCATGACCAAAGCTCCAATCCTTCTCTTAATTTATACTTAGGTTTAAAGAATCATTTAATCTAATTTTAATATGAGATTAAACATAGTCATTTTATTTATAGACGCTGTTTCCAAAACAGCTGGGTAATAAATGTGTGAAATAAAACTTAACAAGTTCATTTTTATCAATAATAATTTATAGTTCCTTCCCTCGTTTAATGAGAAAAATCAGTTTTAAGTTAAAGGTACTATGAAAGTAGATAATTCAAATGGGTATAATGTGGAAGGCAAAATGATTATTTCATTTAGAGACCCTTAATAAATTACGTAGATACGATTTAATAAAACTTTATATCGACCTTGTTTACGTGGAAATAATTTAGTGAACATGTATCATGCTGAAAATGGAAACGCAAGAGATTCAATCAAGACAAACAATAATTTGTGGTACAATTTGTAATATCGGACTTAAATAAATGGGAAATATTACAACTAAAAATCGACATAAGTGAAGTATTTCGTGTGTGTGAAATACTGCGTTGATCACTTTCCACTGGGTAACTCCGCTGCTCATTTACTTCTTTATGATATAAAAAAAAACATAACTATGAGGATAATTATGTATTTTCAATTACAATTCTATATCTATATCTTATTTGTCTATCGTTTAAGAATCTTACATCAGAACGATTATTGTCATGATTCATTATCAATTGATTTTTTTAAGTTTTTCCAAAAGAGAAATTCTATTTGTATATAACGATTTCAAAATACAAAGCCAATTTAGTTACGAAACACTTCAAATGAGATCTTAAAATATAATTTAATTTTTGAATATTTACAAGGTATTGGTACATTTCTTTTGTTAGATGTTAGATTATTATACATGGTAGACACATGCTTTCATATTCTTTGTAAAAATACTTAGTACAACAAATTGCAATATCAATAACATTGTAATTATGTATTGCAAATATTTTTATGATGCGTGCGTATAATGCATTCTATGGAATAACGTTGTTTCTCATGTCATAGCAGAAGCCTTTTTTACTGATATTTATCGATCTAAAGGTTTCAGTACAAAAAACTTCTTACTAGTCTAAGAAATATACGTTTCTAAAATTGTTAGCCCACTTCTTATTACTTATGCTAATGGTATACTTGAAGAAAAATACAATCAAATTCGGTTGTCAAGAGTTTATGTAGAGGGTAGGTGAGTAACTAAGTAGTGACTAACAATCAAGATATCATTTTATTGGATAATTTTAGCATAGTTTTATAGAGAATTGGTTTACAAAGTAGCCCATATCGCAACTTTTCAATCTTAACTTTATAACCATGTACGCACTTTGCATACATTATCAATGACAGTTACATCAAAATGTCCGCCTGTCACATTTCGCGCGCATCCGTCAGCAAGATGGCGGCGATTGTTATGCAATTGGCGCGAAAGTAACTGTCCACGTCCTTCCTGTAGCACCGGAAGGGAAAATAAATAAATGGTCCTGTACCATATTATACAGCCAGGCACGTAAGCGACAAACGGGGTCAGAATATGAACAGATTGACATTGAAATATCATATTAATAATTTATACAAGTAATATTTTGTTTGCGTTATCTGTGTACAAATCTACTGCTAATCAGGCAATGTGGAAGTAACGGAGATTTCTAATATTTTCATTTATTTTCTCTCAACAGTTAGCGAAAAGTTCCTAGCACAATTTTAATTTGCAATAATTTCATTACAATAATAATAGATTATTTTATTTAAATTTAATTCGTTATTTGAATATACCGTAAATAGGGGGAAATAACTTGTCTAGTAATGATGGCGATGTAGGCATGTAGTCATAATTAATGTTGCCTTCAGCTAATTATGCATGCAAATAAGAAAATCATATTTTTTGAAAATCTAAGAAATATAATGAATATTGAATATTCATGTAAAATATATTGATGTAAACAATGTCAATAGTGTAATCATTCTATTTAACGGTCATTAGTTACAAGTCAATGATTTCAAGGTATTCTACGGACGAACGGAAAATGGTATATTTAGAGGGTGAAAGATAGCTACGATTCCCTTATAGGGCAATGAGAAGACAAAAGTACGATGTAATTATGATTAGTAATGTAAATTGAGCTGAAATGCGTAAAAAGCCGTAACGATACAGTGTGAAAGGCCCCACTGTGTCTGGGATTCCATGGTAAATGTTCTTTGATAGCTTTTTACTGAATATGTATTTAATTAAACATTGTACGTTAAAATAACAATGTGTTTTGTATCTAAAAATGTCTGCTAGTTTTTAAGCTTAAATGATTAAAGAATGGTGTATTTTTTCGAATTTCCACACGTATTTCAAGACACAAAGAAAACTTAAAACTAACTTCCCAGTTAGTGCTAACGTATAGTTAAGGCACAAAGCTGTCTCAAACAGGCGGTTCGAGTGTACTCGAGAAAATTCTGGATACGTTATGAGAATAGCGATATCCTGTTATTATAGCTAACGGTCTCATGACAATTTTTGTTTGTAACCAAAAAATTTATATACATTAAATAACTTCATATCGTAAATTCCGAATTTCTAATGATCTCTTAGAGATAAAAAGCTTAAGGGATAATCTACTTTTCATTCGAATGAATATTTGATAAAGGCAAGGGACGGCTCGCAACTCCGTCCATGGGCATTAATTGTAAAATTATATAACTTTCATTCGTTCGTTTCTCACGCGTCTTATATGCAAATTTATATAATTTCCCTTCATTAGGTACTTTAATCATCGTTGTCACTGGCTAGAGATATATTTTTGCTCTTAATTAAAACTTGTACTTACTTTATCAACGGCTGAAAAAAAGTGATGATAGTTATCACGGTGTTACTGAAACTTCCTAACAAACTTAATCTAACGATGTCTTACGCAACGGCTGAGATAAGTAATCCCAATTTTCGTCAAATCACACCTTAATACTTATTTATTAGAAATGCATTTTTACATTAACACTGTACACACAACACGACCGTTTCAAGACATACAACCGAACGGTGTCGCACCACTCAATTCAATTATGGTAAAAACCAACCCCGCATTTGGTCTACACATAAAAACTGTTAACATTACCATATAGTACTGCTGTTGAAAAAACCTATCTCAAAAGGGAACGTAAACAACCATCTTCGAACATTATATAACTTAACGGTATCCCCCATTTGGGTACGGACCAAAAAAAGGCAGTACTTTTAAGAGAATCTTTAACGTGTACCTGTTAAGGCCTGTGCCTTACACAGATCGGCTAAATAAGTCGTTGAAACTGGAGTGGTGTTACTATATGGCTAGGGACCAAAATTATGGCGGTTCTCATGTATGGAGATGCACGTGGTGTCTGTCTCAGGGGGTTTCCTCTGAATGAAAGCGAATGACCAGGTCAATATCAGCTGATGATATACATAGCTGTTACAATTTGCATGCCAAATACGACGCGACGCGTATTACTGGTTAATAAGCCTCTTTATGCAGGGATGCAACGTGTAAGGTATCTTAGGAATTTGGAATGCTGTTTCAATTGAAGCAGCAGAGAATTACACGAATTTAATACATTTCTCGACAGGCAGATTGATGCATGAGCTCGGTTAGCCAGTTTTATTTAATGTTATAAGAACTTTACTGAATTTGTCTTCGTAGAAATGCAATGCAGTGGTGTAACTTTGGACTGCGGATCAAGCAAAACTCATAAATTTTCCTCGCTGCGTTCAAATAATATTACCGTTTTGACTAAAAGTCAAACGTAGTCGTTTTACTAGGTGTTATCTTGAAGCAAAAAGCTAGTAAATACTCTGATTAAAAAAGAACACTTGAAAGAACAAACTCATTCAATGCTCAGCTTCCTTGCTTAAAGTTGTAGATACTGTAGTTCCGAGAGTTTTCATCTACCTTAACCTCTAAACTTTATGTTCAAAATTCAATACTAACAATAAAGACAAATCCCACAATTTAAATAATACGAACAATATTATAAATTCCACAAGACCTGTAATAACTCAATAGGAGAAAAAATTTCAGCCGAAGAATTTTAATTTGATCTGCGTCGAAATATTTTCGACATTATTAATTTCCAAGTCAAGCGAGAAGAAAATGAAAAGTTCTGGAAAGTCAACCGAAAATTTAAACTACTTTTCATCCTTACCTTTGAATTTAAGTTCGGAGAGTTGGTAAGTGCGAGTATTTCTTTGAGAATAAAGCGTTTTTATTACTAGTTACTGCTGACAGGGAGATTCGAACGATTCGAATTTCATTCTAATATTAGAGATTTGAGTTTTGCTTTGCGTGCAAACCAACTATAAGTTGTAATCATTGAATTATGTAAAGAAATTATAAATAACAATCTTAAATTAGTTATATATATTCTTATAATATTCTGAAAAAATTAATAATCTTATAACGATCTGTCTTTGCTTCATATGAGTAAACAGACACTGTTAAATTTTCCGCGAATCCTGCCCACATCATAAAAAGGGGAAAAGTGCCTGTAAACCATGTTCATGTCCATTGTAGAGTAGTTTCTTAGTATTTTAGTTAAATTATCAATAGTTAAGGTTTAATTGAAGTTAATTGTCAAAAAATTAAGACGAAATTTAACAATGATGCGTTGTTCTGAAACGCAACTGTTACAGTTACCTAACGTTTAGCGCTATCGAATAGATAAAATAGTGACTCCGGATAAAAGTCATTTATAATAAAAGAACGAATATAAGAGAACCCATATGAGGAAAAATACATAACATGAAATAGCTACATAGGAACCATTTAAGTTGATTTTGAACTACACATAACGGAAAACTAGTTAATGTGCAACGAAACTTCGCCTAATTGTACTTCATCTAGATTTTAACCAGGCGTTGACTGACTCTGAATTATTTAACTTATTTGTCTTCAACCACGAGTAACACGTCCCTTAGCAAGGTTAAGGAGAACTTATTAAACGAACTACTGTATTAAGAATAAGAAAATTTCGAAGTAATGTTGCCACCTTTTTTTAACATTTTAATAAACTAGCTGTGTCCCGCGGATTCACCCGCGTTTCCGTGGGAGTTATGGGATTGATCCTTTGAAGGACTTTTTTTTACGTCATAAGATCTACCTGCATGCTAAATTTCACACCGATCTATCCAGTGGATTGGACTGTGCCTTCATAGATCGTTATGTCACCTCAATCTATCCGGATATAAAAAATACTAAGAGAACCTTCACGAGAAAATTCCCTAACACGAAGTAACTCCTTAATCACTATTTATGTTGATTTTGATCTACATCTACGGGAAACTAGTTAATGTGCAACGAAACTTCGCCTAATTGCACTTCGTCTAGTTTATAACCAGGCCCTGGCTGCCTCTGAATTATTTAACTTATTCGTTCTAAACTGTGAGTCCAACACGTCCCCTGGAGTAATTTAGACGCAAGGTTAAGAACTTACTAAACAAGCTACGTAGCATGAATTAGAATACTTCGAAGCAATGTTTACGTTGCCACATTTTCTTTAACCATTATAATAAATTGTCCTTGTGTGGGAAAATTATCGTGTTCTACGTGGAACGTTTGTCAACCAATTCGCATCACCAAATACGATAGCTCGACACAATAGACACCACCAAATTTGGGGCTGCTTTTTGGTGACGATACTCTAATTACCATCGACACGTACGTAACTTTTGTTTGGTCTACGAATTAGGTCTTTCAATGTCAACAAACAATGCCAGCTTTGAATTATGTGGGAATTTTTTACAACTAATTATGTAAGTACTTGTGAGGCTTATTTTCCTTAATATGTCACATTTGTAACTATGAGCTATGTCTAAGTGTGGTAAAAACATCATTTTCTTTAACGTCCCTTTTTAGGTGTTTAGAAAGAGTTTCGTAATCAGTTTTGAAATGTATTCCTTTTTAAAAATTTCAACATATTGATTCTGTAATAAATTATAACCATATTTAGATTTATTCAAATGTTTTTAAATCTTCTTTGTACCTTGTGTTTATACGGCCTTTTTAATAGTATAGGCTTTTTAGTAGTATAGTCGACATACCTTCTTTGCCCCGTGCCGATAGCTAAGCAAAAATGGGCATAAGACAACTCAGTTCTCACCTAATTAAAATATTTCTGCAATAGCACTAAAATTGAAATCGTATTTTTGGCGCCCAATTAATTGCCAACATAAATAAGCAACATTTCACCAAAGCACAATAAACATAAATAAACTTCTAGACACTAATAGGAATTAGCAAATTCAATAGTTTCTGTTAAGGATTTTATAGGCTTAGTCATCGATACCTTATCTGAAAATCAGCCAGTCAATAAACAGTTATACTTAATTTTATTCACTAAATCCGTTATTTGCCAATCTAGTTTTTCCTAAAAAGAATTTGCGAGGGAAATAATCGTAAAAACCGAATAGGGTCTGCACCGTTGGGATCGACGTTTTTGAATGAGTCTAATGGAATAATGGATTTTCTTAATTGGGTAGGTTTGTATAGGTCATGAACACATACTAAATAGAAACTTATAGCTACAAACTAGTCTTTTAAAGCTTAGCTTCAACAAGTCGGTATCTTACGCATTAGATTAATATTTGTAAATGAATGCGATCCACCTGATGCGGATCAGTGGACACCCTTTTGTTAAATTCTATACAAAAAAAATATGGTCTATCAAATTTGATGCGTCCTATGCGTACAATACTGACCTTTTCATTAACTAATTGCTTCGAAACTACTCAACCGATTAAGATGAAATTTTGTACAGAGATGGTTTGAAACCCCAGGAATGACATAGAATAGTTTTTACCCGAAAACCCTACGGAAACGGGATAAATACGCGGGTGAAACCGCGGAGCTCAGCTAGTTCTCTATAAAGTTAAACTCATTTGCGTTGTTTGATTAACAAGAACTGAAACAAAGAACATTTTATACAGTATATATCTTAATCTATTTCTGTACCTTATATTTCAACATAACTTTATTTTTTCATGGCCTTCTTTCTTCTTTCTCGTCTTCACAGCATCGTCTTCATAAGGTTTTCGTTCGAGAGTTGAGACCATTATTTGGGTAGGTGTTTGAAACAATCTGAAAACTTGTATGACGTCTCTCCTTTAATTTTACCCCGACATGGAACTGCGGACCTCTCTGGTGAGTAGCGGGGCTTTTAGAACTGGCAGGTAGAAAATCTCACCGAAAAGATCAAAAAATGACCCAGCACTAGGAATATGCATAGCCACTTGTACCATTCAGTATAATATTGGGTATATAAAACTAAAATTCATTGATAAATTCTATATTTTTAAATTCTGTCCGATAAACATACTTTTTCCCTAAAAAGAATAGCAGTTAATCGGGCGTTCAACTGAGGTTTCAAACCGCTCGCCCTAAAATTTGCCTTTTACAGTTTAATGCGGCGCCTACACAACCTACGGCCCGGAAAGATTCCACATCATATTGATTCAATATTATAATACTAGCTTCTGCCCGCGGCCTCACTCACGTTAATTTAAGGCTCTATAGATTAATAAAAAGTAGGTAGGTTTCACACCTAACCCAGCCATACGAAATTTTATGAAAATACTGCACACAAACATCCGAACATTCACATTTATAAAATTGATGAAATTTAATTCCATTTCCATAAATAATATAAAAAATAAGTGAAATACTACAACTTTTGCTTAATATTATACTTACTACACAAAGACATACGAAAAAGTGACATAATAAAAAAAATACAAGTACAAATTGAAAAATCCAAGTTACAAAAATTAAATAAAATATATCTAGACCAAATGTCGTAAATAAGTAATTATCTTATTTAAACGAAATTGTATTAACAATGTTTAGGTATCCCAATCACCTACGTAAGGTACTTTTCAGCGGTAAATATAAAAGTGGGATAACCAATAACGAGCGTGAATGTAGAAAACCCCTTGATGAAGTTATAAAATAATAATCAATGCTCATTATGTATTTGTTCCTCAAAATTCAGAAAAAAAATATAGCACTTTTCATGAAATTGGCATGAGCACCCACAGCGTTGTTTAAAAGCCGTTGTCTCTAGTGATGATAATAATAAGATTAAGTCGAGATAGTTAGGTCTCTGGCTCATTAAGTTGTCACTGCTCGCGAAAACTTTGAAGAGAACCTTTTTTGGTCTCTATAACCAAAAATCTCCTGATTCTCTCATTAATGTTACAATTAGATTAACGTTAAACAATATACAATTTGCTGATACTGTAATTATGGTGACCTATGTAAAAAAATATTGAATATATTTATTAGGATAAAACTAATTGTTTTACTAGTGCTAAACACATAGTCGAAATGAAATATCTTTTAATACTTAATAAATTCAGTACTATTGCTTGATCTACTAAAAAATGAATAAAATCTTTCCCATGGCCATTTTCTACTATTTAAAAATTAACATTACTAGTAATATGGTGAATATATTTTTTTTTATTGGTGATTTGACACATCGCACTTGAGTCCCAAACTAAGCAAAGCTTGTACTATGGAAACTAGACAACTGATAAATATACTTAAACATACTTTTTTGTAAATACTTACATAGATTATTTTTTACTTGACAATGGTGTACAATAAAGTTCATTTTTATTCATTCATTCATATATACTATCTATAATTAAACACCCAGAAATTTACAATGTTCATTAGTTCATAATTTTCTACTCGTGGGAATCAAACTCACACCCTCTGTTGCAATAAACACTGGTAAATCCAATCGAGTCGTCATCATTTTAAAATTGAAATTATTATTTTTTTCAGATGAAATACCGATTAATTTTAGAGTAACTAGCGATATCTGTCGGAATAATACTAGTAACTTAATATGAATCGATGTCCACGAACTACGTGCGAGACGAGTTTGTACTTTTGTATGAACTTAGTTTATAGATGTATTGCTAGGTGGCGCTGTCACTAAAAGCTATGATGCTCTATTATTTTATCATAATTTGTAATTTTATAAGCCACTCCAAAATTCAATAATTCATCATAAATACAAAATACTTATATCAGTATTATTATTAATATCAATTAAATTAATTTCACGAATGAAACGAATGAATTATTATTGATTTCGATCCGCAACTTTACAATTGTTTAAATATAATTACATACAATTTTGTGAAAAATTTTAAATATATTTTAAATCATAAAATTGATTTACAATGTCACATAAAACACGTTACGCCACCATTCGGAGTGAACTTTACGATATACTTATAAAAAAAAATAAAAATGTTCACATGCACTCCATTAATTGTTCTGAATCGATTTGAATGTACAGAACCAGTTTAACAGGTCCTCTCCTCCTCTCGAAATGTACGTATTTGATGGGAAGTACGGGGTGGTTGTTCAGAGAAATAGGGGTCAAGTGGAGTGGTGATGGGCGCTCGATAATTAGAAAGGGTGGAGGGGTGCATGCATTATGTAGGAATCGATGGTTGGTGTTGGATACTGATTGCTAGATGGGCTAGTGTCATGGAACAAAGGAAGTGTGGAGTAGAGTATTGACAAACAAACAAATTATCCTTACTATAAATGCACCTTGCCAACCGTCACAAATAAACTCTCAATATTAAAAAAAGACAATGTTTACGATTGAGCAGCTCATGTATACCTAACAAGATAAAAGAAATAATTACAAACAGACACCAAAAATAAATATCTACACATTTTTGAACATTATATAAGATCGTTTTTGAATAAAGTAATTGATTAAAAGATCACAAATAACGCGGTGTTCATTGGTTATGATAATAACCAAATTCACTTACTTCTTTTGTTTTCTCTTTCATGAAGTTTTGTATGTATCTTTTATAAAAAGCCATTAAAGAAATTTACCATTTAAATACTACTTATGACATAGAGGAAACTTTGTGTAAATTAATGTTAATTAACTGTTATTCAATGCTACAAAAATAGCTGAAAGGATTTGTGTCAAATTTGAAACAAAGATCTTATTCTGGTTTTATAAATTATATCGGTTCACACAGGCGAAGTCGTGAGCGAAAGCTAGTGATACTACAATATCAAGTATCAACTCTATACCTTTTAAAGGCGGTTGTCGCGTCAATGTAGGGTGTTGGCCTTTACCGACCCGTAATTTCTGTATAAGCATTGTTAGTCCTGAATGAACCACAATCGAGCAGATTTGATATTTAAGAATTATGTTTAATTTTTATCCAAAATTCCTTGTCCCCTGATCACTCATAACTTTTCATAGACTTACGTCCTAATTCTTAATTGATGCTTATCTTTGAATGGTTAAATATCATACTATATCTTTCTCCCTTCATAGGAGTGATTGTGAGAACATTAAACCCTCAAATTTGAGATATTTTTCAGTATTGTGGCACTAAATTGGGTACATTTCCAATTTTTATGTAAATAAAATTATTAAAATGAATTTTGTACGACAAGTAAATTTCCAAAACTTGTTTTGTCAAAATAACATAAGGTCTTTCCTCCAGTTTTAAAATGCCATAACAATTTTAACAAATATTAGAGACAGCTAGTCAATAAAATCGGAACAAACAACCAAACATGTCTTCTTAAAAAAATATCTCCTTGCACACTAATATATAATTTGTACCTAGACGGTTTTTTCGTATGTCGATTGTATTAAGTTCAAAATTACTCTTTAATGACCCAGACTACAGCTAATATCACAATTATTAAGTCGCAGTATATATATACCATGACTGAAAAAACTAAAAGCTATCGCCGATGACGAACAGACAGTAACATGCTCGATTTCGTTCCGACCGCTGGCTTCGATATATTGACTTAAATGTACCAAAACAATAATATTTGTGAAACCCTAATTAACCGTGCATAAATATTGATATTGTATGTAAATTGCGTTCAATTTAATTACAACGATCCAAATTCATGAGGTAAATAGATTAATGCAGTTTATTATACAAACACTTAACGATGAAATATTACTTTGCTTCAATGTATGATTGTTGTTATATTCTTTTGTTGTATATCTAATCATAAATGAAGCATGCATTCAGATATGTGTTGCGCTATTTTCTTTTTAATATTTTGCATTTTAATAAGCTTTAAATTCATCAAAATCCATCGATTAAAGCTAGGTGTCCACATATTCGCGTTTATATGTGATGTATCGGATTTTACGCTTATATGTGATGTATTCTCTGTATCGAATGTCACACAAGTGCGTCCACCGATCCGCATCGTACGGACCGCATTTTCTAGACAAATGATATATCCGATGCGTACGATACCGATCTGTGAACGCGCAGCATAAATTATACTTCATTTCACAGTTAAATTCACTATTACACTTATATTCATAATTATTCACAGTAACAGTAAACATTTCGAATGTAAGTCAAACATTGCTTGTGAAAGGATGCTCTAAACAAGATCGACGTGAAATCAAATCATTTAAAATGAAACGTCCAATGGACTACCCATTGGAGGCAAGACCCATACATTCTTTTCTATATTCCCGTATATATTTGCTGTCCCTTTTCATTCCTCTGTTTACCTCATGCCTTTAATGAGTTTTCTCTGATAAGTACTAACTACTTTTGGCAGCATAAGTTTAGCTATGATTAGTAGGTATCAGGTGAATAAAATGATTGCTCTACCAGAAACGCAATCTATATCACCCATACATAAAGCATTTAAATTTAAGTCAACACTATAGTCGAGGTATTTCCATTGCAGAAAAAAATCCTTTGTCTCTCTCCTGTGAATCTTCCTTAACGCAGGAAATTCTCCATACAGTATCCTTAAGGAGACAAAGATTTTGAGCCCTCTAATATAATTACACTATAATTACATATTAAATGCGACTCTTTATCACGTTATTGTTCATTTTATTTTAAATTTTAAACTGCTATGATTCTTCTAGCAACACTGGCATCAAATAAAAAAGGCGCTAAAACGTAAATAGAACAGATTAAAAATTTCCCTTAGCGGGAAATGTCAGACTGGGAGCAAAACGATCCCTTTGCTAACAGGGGAAATGCGCAATGATGGTATGAATTGCGATAAATTACCGCTGTTTCACGATAATCTGCAGGTGAGACAAATATTTTGCACGTTTTTCTTACATTCAATTTAATTTTTTCGCATTATGATCCAATATTAAACAAGTCTTGATCTAGTAGCATAATGTTAATAAGCCTATGTTACTCGTGGATAATGTTGCTTTCAAGTGGTAAAAGAATTTTTAAAATCGGTCCAGTAGTTTTGAACCAAAGCCAGTTTTTCATTACAACCAAACAAACAAACAAAGTTTTCCTCTTTATATTATTAGTATGAAACAGTTTCTACAATATTTACGGGAATCATACAGTTCATGTTTGTTGTTAAATGTTTTATATTTTAAATACGAAAGAGAATTCTTTGCAAAACAAACACGAGCAATAAAATATATTCCACCTACATTTTACAATTTAAATTTAACGAATCTTTATAAATGTTAAATTATTTAGGTAAGTGTGTCCTAATATACTACAACAAAAGCCTTAAATCCTTTGTTGAGAACCAGGTCGTCGTACCACCAACACTACCTACTCCGGCGCGACGGCTTTACATTATATGGTTGAATTGAATATTTGCTGCATCATTTGCCTGTTGACCTAATCTTAATATTTCGAATGTAACAAAATTCTATTTTGACAGACGTACTTAATTATACTCAAATAACATAAGAATGAATGTAATATTCATCTAAATATAATTATAAAAAAGTTGTAAAGAAAGTATTCAATGGTATAACATCCAATTTATGCATCTTGTAATTTAGGTATTTTCATAATTCACAAAACATGTTTGTTTTAACGAGTACTTGCCATATTGAATAAAATGTTTTTTATGAAAGTCATTGAAATTCAAACAAAATATTATGAGTAAAATTAAATATAAGCGATGGAAATTAACAAAAAGTTAATTGAATCGTAAATGGGTGAATTTGAGATGCAAATGATTGAATTAGTTTACGAGAGAATGCTTTAGATACGCTTAATGGTGCATTTGGAGTAATTCTAAAGCATTCTCGCATTCTAATCGACAATTTATTTGTATAATAATCTCCTAGAACTGTACTACTGATATCATTTATATTTACTTTAAATCTATTATTTTTAAAAATTTTACAATATTGTTTTCATATGAAATTAAAAAAAAATAACACAGGTACACAGCTAAATTAGGTCTATATATGTATGCATTATCACAATAAAAGGAGAGTCCCATTGAAAATACAAATAAGAGAAATGTTAGAATACAGCTCAAACGAAAAAGTATGTTTCTTTAGAAGAATTATGAAATTTTATTAGAAGTTCGGAAGGTCTGCGATAATACGGATCTTTAGCAAATAATGTAGCTTTTAACCTATTTACATTATTTTAGTTATAATGGGTTGCGGTTCATCGGGTCACGTGGTGGCACCGGCGCCAGAAACAGCCAATGGTCACAAAATTACTAATGGACACAATGGACACAATAATCCTCATGATGACGATCTCCCTACCGTGGTGTTGCCAGACACGCCGGTGAAATCTAAACCACGTAAGGGCCAAAACTCTACTTTTTAAATTGATTAAAATGTTTGTTGAAAATTAAAAAGGAACAATCAATAATTGTCCACATTAAAAAAAGTGGAGTAATAGCAAAAACTTTTTATTTTAAATTGGATTCCTATATTATAAAACCAAATCCAAAAGTAAGACCCATAAATTATAGTTACATGTAATTTGTATGTCCGTGGAGGAATTTTGGCGGGCGTTTTTTTTCTGTTTTAGACCTATTTAAAAGCATTGCTGATAATCGAACCACAATGATAACACAAATATATATTTATTGCTACCATTATATTGTTCAGCAATATCATTCGAGATTCCTCTGGAAGAATTCAACAGCAATCCCCGCCCCACGTCACCTCCACCGCACCTTCAACGGCTGCTCCAAGCCCCAAAGGGGGACATCAGCCTTCCTGACATAGAGGAGAAGCTTGCTGAAGCAGAACAGAGACGACAAGCGGTAAGTATAACGATGTGAATAAAATATTATCTAAATAAGTCTTAATGCTTTTTAGATTCTCCTTCAAAAAAATCTGAGTTAGGGAAAAGATGATATTTTTTTGTAAAAATTGTGTAAGATTCATGTAAAGCGGAAAAATAATTTCTTAATCTAATGTGTCTATTAGATGGAACGATCAAAAGCATCAAGAAATATGCGATTAAACATCGTTTTAGAATATAATTTTAAATGTGAAAAAGAATAGTGAAACTACTCAATCAAGTGTTATATCGTGGTAAAATGGAATGCAATGTATGTTTGGTTCTGCCATTGTTAAATTTTTAGCAAATTCCCTTTCCGTGAAATACAGAGCGATTTTTAAAAACCACCGATTCGTAAATTCGTTTTTAAGCCGTAATTGAACACACAAAACTACAAACTGTAACTGATAGAGAATGAATCATTATTATTTATACAATATTTTTTTAAGTTCTTTAATTGTTTGTGGGTTACTAAGCATTTACAGAAAGCCGTCTTTAACATAATCGAGTTAATAACCAAAATGTATTTTGAAAAAAAGTAATTGTATTTTTCAGATATTGCAACAACGTGCGGCATCAGCTCACAAGAAGTCACTGAAAATTACAAAAAATATTCACGATACGATGAATTTTAACAAAACATGGGTATGTATATTGTTGCCCATATCCGCTACCATGCTAATAACGATTCTAAAACTCAATATACCTAAATGTTAAACCTGTAAATAATGTTAACAAAAACCGTTTAATTCCTCTAAAATATAGGTATACCTATGAGGAATTAAACGGTTTTTATATAATTTAGTAACGCATAATTCAATGAAAAATAGTTTTTATATGCATGTGTATGTATAACGTTCTAACATCAATAACATCTTCATTTCGTGATTAAAATCTGATAAATATCCAAGTGTGATAATATGTAATTTTACAAAATAAAAGGGTGTTTCTTGTACAGTTTAACAAGTGACGTTTGCATCAAAGGATGCGTATAATGTTTTTTATGCTATGCATTTAAAACAGTTCTTCTTTATTTTTGACTAATGTTTCAGGATCACGAGGAAGCCAAACACAATGCACTTATTGTACCAGCCGATCCAGGATTAGAAGATAAATTTATTTGAACTATTACTACAAACCTAGTCTATTCAAATTTTTTAACATTTTGTATATAAAATATTGTAGAGTCAATTAAACTTAATGCACTTCTACACTATTGTACCAACAATAATAAATTAGTGTGTTATGTTATATTAAGATCTTAAAATACAAGGGGTATGTCATCTTGAGTGAAGTAATTAATAATCGTTTAGAAGTATCAAAAATAAATTCCGATGGTTCCTAGATCGATCTCCGTATAAAATAAGTTTATCAACATCATATAAAGTAGAAATATGTAAATTTTATTTATTAAAAATAGCACTTTTAGCACAAAACATTTGAAATCCTAGAACTTTATTATCCTCCTTAAATCATAATAAAATACACAAACTGTCTAGTCGAGAGTCAATCTTTTTTAATTTTTCAACAATTTCAATTGAAGTACTTAAATATAAATTTGTTATCAATCATGTTCAATAGTTTTATTTATCCTATTGAAAGCTACCTTGATTTACCCATTCATATTATAAAGCTGGAAATTATCTATTTAAGTTGTCTATACGCTTAAATATTTGCATATCCATTGTTTAATGAATAATTTAGCTTTCAATCAAAACGGCCTTTGTATTCATCGACGCGTATAACATATTCCGAATTCATATCAAATTTTACCAAGTAATTATAAATATAAGACCTACGTCGATTAGCGCGATTATTTGCATATATCATAATGGATAATAATTGCCTTATCGTGCTTCTACAGCGATATGATTAAAGCAGAATTTAGAACAATATTGTAGGTTATTAATTTTAGTAATATTTCAGGTCATTTAAATTAGTGCTTAAGCGTTTTGAAGAGATTTAAGACGATGAATTTTTTGTACCTATGCCTGTCCGGTTTTAAAAACATTAAACAAACCTTCTGAATTACAAAATTATGGCTTAAGTTAGTTTTACAGATAGCCGGAATAACAACTTACCATACATTGAAAAAATAATTCGATTAAAATCCGCTGATGTTAAAGAAAAAATAGGCAAATACTTATAGTAACTGTATTTAAAATATCACTAAACATATAATTTGATATATAAAAACTTTATTTGCATGATTGATATGGAGAATCATGGGCATTAAATTGATATTATAATCTTATTTGATTATTTTGTAAACAAATAATAAATTTGTCCACAAAATAATAAAAATTAACAATGATACACAAAACAATTCTTTTCTCTTAGGATTTTTACAATGAAGTATTTGCCTTATTAACAATGTTTTATTAGCTTGTGTATGTCGCAATCGGTATCATTTACGTTGTAAGGATGGAATTCCTGTTCGCTGGTAATTATACATATCAAATTTTCATCATTGAGCTAATTATTGATTATAAGTGTTAAGTAATATTTGCTAATATCCTGTACCTTACAAAGTGTTACCTTTAGCCCAACCCATCGCTCGTGGTATTCAAATGTATAAAAAATTTCCAAGTCCATGTAAATGGTAACTATGTAGTTAAAGGACTTCCTTCGTTTGTATATTGTTGTAATCATAATATAACAATATACTTATGAACTTTACTTAAATTAATTTAGTGACATGAAAGGTATTTGACTTTATACTTGTCTATTTTATTTTCTTAACTTAAGTATAAGACCACGACTTCAGACTAGGATCGGTTCATGATCATTATGTTATTTCGAACAAATTTTATGTTTGTTTTCCATTTAAATGATGTTTTTTTTAATTTCTTCATGAAACTGAATAAAATAGTCATAATTTTTCTGTTATAATAAATATTGCAAAATAGAACGTCTATACGTAACCGAGTCACTTTAATGCTCGTTTATCTGTTTGATAGCGCTGAACGTCCGGTAACTATAACAACGAAAACTGTCTGAAATTAACTGTTGTTAATAAAAAAATAATATAATAATTTAATTTTATTGTTCCACAAAAAAGCAATTATACAATTCATACGAGGATAACCTCGATATGTGAAAAAATATAAACATTTTTTATTTATTATACTTTCTTCTTACAAATATTACAAGGAAATAAATTTAGAATATTACATGTTCAACAATTATGTACAGAATATCCGAGTCCGAGAGAATCCTGTGTCGAGTATAAATATGGTTAAAATCCCTTAAACAAAGTGTGTTAATATTTCCCGACAATTATATAACAATTATAAAGGTAACTAACACGTAACTGCATGAATGAAAAGGTACTCATAAAAACATTGGAAGTTAAGAGGATGCAAATGATTTATCCGTTGCAACTGATTTCGCATTTAATTATCTGGTCAGTCAATTAAATTGAATTTTTGGCGGGAAACTCTTTGCCTTTATAAAGCATCGGTATTACTGCAATAGCACACTTCGTCTGCAGAACTGAAGTAAAATGAACTCCTACATCACTGTAAGTAAAAAAATTCTTTGTTTTAAATAAACGTTTAGTCTTGACGATTTAGATTCAAGATTGGCTCGTAATTGCTGATCGGTTATCTCATGATGAATATTGTTTGTATATGAACCATTCATGGTTTCTTTGAAAAATGTTTCTTAATATTATCACATAATGAACAGTTTTATGAGAGGAGTATGGTAAGCTATTGATCTTGGGTATATAAAAAGATCGCGAATATGTTTTCAGTCGTTATAAATAGAAGTTATAAAGTGGGTATGAAAAGGACAATAATAGGACGGTACATCAGCTAATATAATTAAAGCAGTTTCTTCTTAAATCTTGTACTAATGACTATTTGTATTACTTGCAGCTCGCCCTCGTGTTGGCCGTCGCTGCCATTGCGCACGGCAACGGACTTGGCTATGGATATGGCCATGGTTACGGTTACGGTTACGGTTAGTAACTTTCTTTAATATAAAATTTGCTGGATTCAAAGTTAACAGTTTTTTCTTTCATTCATATATTATACGAAACGATCTCAAAAGTTGCAGTTATAAATTCATAGAAGATTGTTTATAATACCCCTATGTAAATAAACTAAATCTATGAAAATTTTTACATGTTCTGAGTCATCATATTATCTTTTGTGGACTAAACAACATTAACGTACAGTTAGAAGACTATTGCATGGTTTCATTTCTGAACTAAACTAAATTATCATTTATCTTTACCATAACCACATAACCACTCTTTATTTCTCGTTTCAGGATATCCCCTAGCGTACTCCTCCGCGAACGTGTACAGGGCCCCCTCAATCCCCATCGTCCGCACGTACGTCGCCCCGGTTACAGTCCCCATCGTGAAAACCGTCCCCATCGTCAGAACTGTTCCCATCGTCAGCACCATTCCCATTATCCGTAGCTACGGACATGGTTACGGAGGTTACGGAGGTTACGGAGGCTACGGAGGTTACGGAGGCTACGGAGGTTACGGATACGGCCATGGTATCCATTAACTTCAACGTCAGACGAAGTTAAAATCCTTTATCTCTTCACTCGCTCCATGAATTGAATAAATTGATTCACTCATTTTCTACGTTTTATTATTAACCTTACATTAAAATGAAGTATGTTGGATTAATCTCCATTTTTTAAAGACATAATAAGTATAATTTAACTATATACCTACTCAATTCGTACATTGGCGAATTCTGAATAGACTTTTGATAAAAAATTGTTACATTCATCCTAAAAGGAATATTATAAAGTTATTATTTATTATGAAATACATAATGCACAAATAACAAAGAAAATTTTCTAATTCATAATATCCTCTTTTATTCACAATGAATGAAACAAAAAGATTAATAAAATAGACCACGGAAAATATATACAAAGTTTAACTTTAAATTATGATTCTTTGCGAAAGAGAAATAATGTAAAAACTGCGGTATTGATCTTATTTTTGTCATTTTTCATATTTATTTTTATTAAAGAAAATAAATTAAAATATCTCTTTTATTCTTACATAATGAGACCATACTAGCAAACAGCTATCGAGGTGGTTTTAATCGTAATCTAATTTTAATAACATAGAACTAAAGAAAAAATATATTGTATGGTTACGTATGGAACCCTCTAAAGTTAAAAAAATAATACTCATATATATTCAAGCCACTATTACAAAATATCGAAACACGATTTTAAAATGATACAAAATGTGTTTGATTCATATTAATTCCAGATTCAGAACTGATTTCAGAGTTTATATATTTTATTGGCAAAGGAAATTCCACAATAAACTACTAAAAAAAATGTTATCTCTTGGTTTACCGCTACTGCCACCTTCTCAAACTATCAGAGCGTCCTAATAGTAACTCACTACCACACTACCTAGTGAAACTTGCACCTTTTATACGTGGTCCGTATAAAAGGTGCAAGTTTCACCGTGGTCGAGATTTCACCATTAAAAAAACTATGATACTTAACGAACTGCTGTAGTGCAGTACTGTATCACAAATCCTCAAGTGAATATCCTACATAATAAGATAGTTGGTCGCTACCACAGTGAATTACTCGATTACGCGTAGGACCGGCAGGCTGACTAATACAAGGACGACTTTTACATATTAGTAAATCCTAGCTGCCGCTTAATTATTACTTTATATTTTTTGTTACTTTGGTCCAATCAAAATTCTCACAAGGTCTTGATTCATAAAAGTAAAATTGCCACTAGAGAGCGAGCACTTAAACTACGTAATAAATATCGAATCAAAAACAAAATACAGCAAAACTTATAAATTACAGCCAATACGACTGACTGAAGACAATGAAATCCGTAAATCTGCAAACAAAATAAATCCAAAATATACTGCAATGTACAATATTACATTTCAAAATGAAATATGAAAACCTGAACATCGAATGCATTTCTACGTTGTTTATTCCGGTGAAGGGAAGCCAATTGCCTTAGCCTACATTAGACGGAAAATAAACAATGCCTTTCATTCCATTGATTTCATTTTTCAATTACCATGCTATGGTAGCTTATTTCCATAACGAATGGGGTGTGTATGTTTCTTAAAAGTGACTAAGAAATAAAAACTACAAAAAAAATTCAACATTCATTGATTAGGCTTCGTTTACATCTACGTATATCAACATTTAATTGATAATGGTATCAAATAATGTAATGATGACTTCATCAAAAGATAATGTATTAACTTTCCGATTCATGTATTTCTGTACGTTTAAGATGCCATCGAATTTGTTACTTATCCACATGTTCAACTTTAGTAGGATTTCCATATATCCTTCAAATCCTAGGTATCGTAATAACGCTAACGGCATACGTCCTGATGAACAATTTTATGGTAATTAAATTTATTCTAGCAAATACATTATCCATATTCTAACTACCCGGATAAGTAAGGGTGTGGTCGAGCCAGGCGTGGAACATGTAGATAACAGCTACGCCAGAAAATTCTAGAACATTTTAACGTCTAGCCAACTCACTATGTTAATATAAAACTATTTATTACATATATTGTAGCCCTAATATTGCGTCGGAAATACTAATCAAGACGTACAATATTGGAGGTTAACATGTACAGTTTTAATGACGTAAGGTGCAACAGATTACCCACACGCAGCCAATTCACTTCGATTTTTGGCAGGAAACTATTTACGTATATATACTTGATAGTCGATACAATAAACAGCACACTTCGTCTGTTGTACTGAAGTAAAATGAACTCCATCATAACCGTAAGTTGAATAATGTTAATTTTTTGCATTGAAAATAATGAAGTGGAATTTGTATGCACTTCTAATATAATTGCATAGTGAAATAATGTGATGGAACACCATATTATATTTGTGCTTAAGAAAAAATTACATGGAGATATAGTTTTTAATGATTATAAATGGCCACTTTTAAATGCTTGCCGTTCTCCTTACTTATCTATATATACAAAGCTCAAAGTTGACTGACTGACTGACATAATGATCTATCGACGCACAGCCCAAACCACTGGACGGATCAGGCTGAAATTTAGCATGCAAGATGTAGAGGCATCCGCTGAGAAAGGATTTTGATCAAATTCCACGGGAAAGGGCAAACATATACGCGGGTGAAACCGCGGGGCAACTAGTGACCTCACAAAATAATAGGTAAATTGCTGCACATATTATTTAAATGAAGTGTAGAAAGTTACTGTTGCTTAATAGCAGTAATGGTTCTTTAATTACCCTAGTTCTTCTTAACGATTCGTATCATTCTTTAAACCATATCTAATGGGTAACGGCTCAAGCATTACAACCGAGGGAACCCGGGTTCGATCCCCGGTGGAGACGGAAAAGATCTTTCGATCTGGTAAATCACAGAAGGCTTTACATAAGATTTCTAAATAATTCTTTTGTTCTTTAATTTAAAAATTTACAATTTATTTCAGTTTGCCCTTCTTTTGGCCGTCGCTGCCACCGCGTACGGTAATGGATATGGCTACGGCGGATACGGCGGTTATGGTTACGGTCATGGTTAGTCATGGTTTATACTAAAAACTTAATACTTATCTCATAAAAATATAAGTAGAGTTGTAATTGAGACTCACGTAGTCTCAAATTCCACGCCGCTTTGCTCACAAGGATAGGTACAAAAACACAAATCTTTTCTTCTAAAGTATTTGTTTACAAGTTTAGAAATAAAACTTATTTTGTGGTACATAAAAAACAAAAACACTTATTAACTAATTTGAACCAAATAAACTTAAGAAAGAAAATATAATGACTATACTAAAGAGTTCTTGTATAATTGTATAAGTTTGGTAACTAGCACAGTTACTTAGACAATTAAAACTTTTTTTTAATTTCAGGACTTTCAGTGCCAATAGTTTCTTCCATCCGGACTGTCAGCGTACCGGTCCGCAGCTACGTTAGCTACGGTGGTTACGGCGGTTACGGCGGTTACGGCGGTTACGGCGGTTACGGAAGAGGCTATAGTTCCGGTGGCTACGGAGGCTACGGAGGCTACGGAGGCTACGGAAGCTACGGACGCGGATACGGAGGTTACGGAAGCTACGGACGTGGTTACGGAGGCTACAGTAGTTACGGAAGCTACGGACGCGGATACGGAGGCTACGGCAGATACCACTAAACCGTTAAAGTCGAAAACAATTCTTCAAGAAAATCTTTGAACTAAATACATTTCTTTCACATAGATGTTTAGTTTCATATAAAACCTAGCTGTCTTATACTTAAATCACTCAAACTGCTAAAGATTGCATACATACATTGCATAACATGAATACACCATTAGTTTAAAAAGGAATACAAAAAAACAATGAAAACAATATAAATTCCTAAGCCATAGTTCGATATGTTTACCCAATCGTTTCACAACAACCACCTAGAAAATTACTTTGATATTATAATTAATTTGACGATGCTTTTAACCCTTAATTTGATACTGTTGAGTGTGATGAACATTCATTTAAAAAATATATTATATCAACGTATTTAACTAACGCATTAAATTCATGGTACAAAGTAAAAACCATCAATTCTTACAAATGTAAGACAAAACTGTAACCAGACTTAACTGAATTATCGTAGCGGAATCCAATCGAGTATTTTATGTGTTATTCTCACTACAGAAATCCTAACATGCCCTTGGAAGTTGGATCTCGGTTCAGCTAAACTGGATTCCCAAATTCAGTTAGCGTTCTCAGGCGACGTGGAAAAGTTTTAAGTTAGTTAAGGGTTCCCTTTACCGCTTGTTATGCAGTCATTCGATATAGCGAAAGTACAAGTTTTTATTCTATTCCCGGGTAGTAGCTGCTAACGATATGTTACATGTTTACAAACTTCATTATACTAAGTCTAGGTACATGTTCTCCGCAACTTCGACGGCGTTAATTATCGTATCTTTAATACAAAAGATTTACAAGGATAATACTCAAATTGGATTGAAAGTGTACTAAACTCGACTTTTTTATGTTAAAGCAGGCAAGTGGAGCATGCGGTTCACCTGATCTTAAGTGACTGATCGTAGCCCATGAACATCAATAACATCAAAGGATCGCAGATGCTTTGCCGGCTTGAAGGAAGGGGAGGGGATGAGGAGTGGTTTAATGTTGGGAAATTGGGAGAGGAGTAGACAGGCTGTATTTGCATCCCATCCTGTACATATTGGTTAACTATATAAAGTAAAGCACAATGAAAATAAACCTTATTAATTTATGATCAGTGAGAACAAATGATTCTAAAAGTAAAGATTAGCTACCGGTTTTGCTGTGATGTAACCGATGACAATGATGTATGTCCATTGTCAGCGTAAATAAATGACCAGTCCTGTAAGTCATACCTAATAAAGTGTTGTATTGTTTTCCCGAATTTTCTTCAGTTACAATTTAAATAAAATTCTGTTTATCCGATGGTCCATGTTCTTTGTCCTATTTTTACCTTTTTTATTCTTCACTTTCGTCTCGTCTGCAAAACTTTACACGACATCTTTTAAACTGACAAACCTGGAGACTCATTGTTGTTAAGAATGTTTAAGTTAACAATGTAAAGTTGAACTTTCTTTGTCATAAAGATGTATTTTACTTCAAAGCACAAATAACAAAACTATTGCTATACAATCTCGTAACAAGCATTCGAGACATATTGAAACATCTGTAAGCGTATCAGGTGTAGATGTTCACGGGCGTCGCACTGCTAAATGGAATTACTGGCGTCCCTGCGTCGATATTCCGTCATAGATTAGTTCTGACAGATGGTTTATGTCCTAAGTCCTTTAGTTATAACTACTTTGTGTTATTCGGAGTGGACATAAACTTAAATGTCTGTTATCAAGATAAAGTTTTATATGTATGGATTTACTTAACAGAAACTTTACTATCTATATTATTTTACTTGCATCTTTATTTTTCTAGATTTCATTAGCAAATTCCATTCAACAACTAGATTATAAAATTTTACCATCAGAATTAACGTAGAACTTCTCTTTCTGTTGAAATAATTTTGTATTTCTCACGGAATATATCCTTATTATGACAGATTTTGATTGTGAATTCAAACACAGTATCGAAGGTATGATGAAATGATCTAAATCACGAAGAGAAAATTGGAAGGCTATAAAGATTCTTTCAGATTTAGATTACCATTGGGAAATCGAAAAATTGTCTTTGATGTCGACATTTAATGTAAAAAAAATGGTTGAATAATTTCCCAAGTTAACGAGGCATGAACGCTTATATCAGGGAAATGGAGTGACAAATACACTTCACGTGTTCGATTTTTGCATATTTGTTCGAGTATATATTGAGGAAATCAGATACAACACTCTTACCTTCCTAAAAGAAGGTTTAAGCAAGAATAAGAAAGATAATATTTTTTCACTAACACATGTTATTCGAATCGTCCCGTAAAAATGTTTTCAAAATTATTGAATCTCGCGTAAATTGAAGAAATTTTGTATTTTTTTAAAGCTTATGGACCTAAAATAATGTATTAAACAATTTATAATAAGTTGAAAGTAGTTTTTTAAGTCGTAATGAGCTAACAGTAATACATTATATAAAATCCCCTACAAAATTTCAAGTGCCACATCTACACTTAAAATCTCTCGTGTAGCGTGGAGTGAAACCAAGATTCCTGGCTAGAGCGCCGTTAATTGAAAAAGCAATTAGACAGACAACATCGAAGCCCTCAGAATATTTCCGATCACTTCTTTATGGGTTTTCACTAAATATATTTGTGGTGTGCAGTACCCGTTTGAAAAAAATGTATGGTACTGTGAACTTAAAGTATTCTAAATGTAATTCAGAAAAAATACTGTTTTTATATTTTCCACAAACTGTGACGTACTTTTCAACCGTTATTGAAAATACATATCTTTTATTAACGCACATCGAAAATTCACCGTTTTCTCAAACTACCAGTAGGAACAAAGAAGTCCTAAAAAACCTCATATAAATAAAAGTTTGGATTGTTATAAATTTTGATTATTTTTGTTTGACTCTGGTGGATCGCTTTTTGATCGATTATGAAATTTTTGTATTCGGTCAAAATTCTGCTACATTCGAACCTACATCATTATTTCTAATCAAAAAGAAATTCATATGAAATCTTATTTTATAACGTCAATTAGACATAGATTACAAGTTACGACACATATAACTGTTTCCTCTTATTAAAAAGATAATTGTATGCCTATTTAGAGGTCGTAATTTCAAATGTAACCGCAATTAATTATAATTTATTATTCCTCACTTCATGCACCAGCAGCTTATTAGAATTAATAATCACAATGATTTGATTGATAAGTTAAGTGGATTGCAGACTATTTGATGTTTCGTAAATATATATGAACTGTAGGGCCTTCTGATTTTCTCCAGTCGTCGCAAGATGGCGCCATGGGAGTCTTAAGATTGTATTTGCTAGTCTTTAAATTACATATTTTTTACATGGTATATTAAAATACACATATCAAAATGTTATTTAAGAACCCTTATTTAAAATATATCGTTCAAGTTGGTCTTACATTCGGGAAGTAGCATTAGTTCTTCTTATTTTTGTAACTATCATTAGTATAAAAGAGACCTTTAAACATGTCTCTTTTTCAAAATGTTCATTAACTACATTTTTCTTTTTTTTCAATATTTTGGTAAAGCCCAATGTCTTATTAAGTTATATTTTAAACCGTGTATTCCGTAATAATTCATGTAAACATCGGTATCATTAATGTATTTCGCCCGAACCAATAAATCTAATAATCGAACATTTAATGTCAAATTCCCGATACCTTATAAATATGAACTACAGGGGAAGATACAGCTTATATAACAAAGTTTCTGACTCCGGATGTTTGTGTGGAGCACCGTAACTTGCCTCAACAAATTTGTGGTCTGAGGAGAGACAGACTTAAATATTTACAAGCTGCACCGCCCGCTTTGCACTTTATTTTTATTTTAAATAAGTTAAATAACGTCTGAGAATAGAATACCTAATTTCTTTTAGTAAAGTTGAAAAAATAAGCAGACGTGGCTGCTTTATGCAGTCGTAAATCATAATATTATCCAGAATAGCACTAAACGCCTTAGTGCTTTTAGTGAGATTTTTCATATCTATATGTCCAGCATAAAATGATCGTACTTACGTAAATGTGAAGTAGAATATTATCTAGCATTAAGAAAAAGAAAAAATATTTGTCTATAAGGCCGTGTGAGACAAAGGATTCCTCAAATTTTGGTTTTTGGAAATCTACTAGTTTTTAAAATGTTGAATAAACATATTATTTCCTCTAGCTTAATTGTCTTTCATTTTTTCTTGACATTTTCTTAAACATTACACTTGTAAAGACACCGATCAGAAAAACATCTTTGAAGATCAAGATTCGTATAAAATAACCCAAGAAAAACAAAGTCATTGTGTGTCACTAATATAAATGGTATTCACCGATCTTTATCAACCAGGACAATTAACCTAATTCTGGTATTTTCATGTTATTTTGCCATGTAAATACTGTTAATCAAAGTTGGAGAAGGACGAGTGAGCAATCATAATAATTCCTAGTGTTTTCTTACTAAGAATTATTCTTATAATAATACATGTAGTTGTGACTAGTGCCACCTTCGCTGGCAAATGCCAGTGTAGATACACTTATATAATAAAGATGAAGAGTTTGTTTGTTTATTAGAGCGCGATAATATCAGGAACTACAGGTCTGATTTGTTAGTTGTTAGAAAGAATGTAACGGGAGTGAAGCCGCACGGAATGGCTAGTAAATAATAATTAGTAACTAACTGATAAAGTAGCTTTCTATCGGTGAATAATAATGAGTTTAAATTAGTGCAGTACTTAGTAAATTGACTGACGTACTGACTGACTGTAGCCCATGAACATAGTGTCGCAGATGCCTTGCCTGCTTGAAGGTAAGGAAGGGGATTAGAAGAGGATTCATGGGAAATTGGTAGAGGAGTAAAACAGGAAGGCAGAGAAATGGGATGGAATTGCAGGCCACACACAGTGCTATACTGCTTCACGCCGATCTTCGACACCCATGGGTAGAAATGGAGTGGCGACACATATATTCTAACCCGTCGCCACACGGGGAAAATAATCCGCATATTCCACATCACCCCGTCTCTTGGAGTAAGCAAAACACCGGGTACCCCCTGGGTGACGGATACACATTATATTTTTATATTATTATTAAGTTTTATTTCCAGTTTTTAGAGGTAATTTGTAATTAATAAAAAATATCATTTAACAGACAAGTTGATTATGATTTAAATGAATAAATGTTCTCGGACATTTAACACAAGCTATCGAGTCCCAAACTAAGCAAAGCTCGCACTATGAATACTAGATAACTGATTGACAAACTTAAACAAAAATATATTTTTTTTATATACATACGATAGAAAGCAATCGAAAATTAAATGTTCATCACATAATAATTTTCTATCCATGGGAATCGAACCCACGCCCTCCAGCGCAATAAACACTACTATATCCACTGCGTTATCAATTAAATAAAATCTATCGATTTTTAGAACAGTAAGTAATTAACACTTTCTACAATTCAAATACAAGTCGCTAATTACGTAATACTGCAAAGTTCGCAAACTCATTATATCATACAATATTCCCAAGACTATAGGAAGCAAGTTTCAGGTACAGGTCTCATAAATATCTCGCCCCATTAGATTTATCGCACCAACTTTTAACAGGGACTGGCTGTAATGAGTTCCTAGCGGATTGCCAACGGTTGTGAAAGCAAGTATTAGAGATTACACTTGATTAAAATTTGCGCTAATCGAAGTAATGTCGTTTAACTCAAATTATTTTTGTATTGACTCATTGTATCAATTGTTTTGATGGTTTAACTGCGTTAAATAAGTATAAATAATAAATTCTATAAGCAGAGTTTATTTATAGTCTCCTTCTTTTCGATTAGTATTTACTAATTTGTAGCACATATATGACTTGAAGTTTATTAATGACATAATTTTTATATGTCATTAATAATGCTATCTATTTATCATTGTTTAAGAGCGCTTGAAAATGAGGTTAAATGTAGGTGAATAATTTAAGTATTAAAAGAAATATTGTAAACTTAACTAAAAAAGAGAGTTCGATAGTTCAAGAATGCCTATTAATTTAACATTTTTATAATAAACAAAATAATGAGAAATGAATTAGATTTTTCATATTTATCGCTTAATTTACCACTCAACAAAATGCTTTAATTTTTTTTAATATTTGAGCCGATAGTTGTGGATAGCCTCGTAGAAAATAACACTATTTAGTTAAATTTTTATTGTCTTTAGTTATACAAAAACACGGAATAATCTTTAAAATAACTTACAAAAACCACATTTATTTATTGATAAATACACTTGAGTCTAAACTTGTACATCGATAATAATAAAACTATTTTAATTACATTTATAAATAGGTTAGACGTTGGATGATACAATTTTATTTTTAAAATTATTTTATTCTTATAGTTCATCATATGTACCTATGTTACCTTTAAAATATCGTAATAACTACAATTCTGTATTGATAATTGATATATATTTGATTAGTAATAACAATAAACAATAAAAGAAATTTCAACAATATTAATTTTTTCCACACATATATTGGATAATCTCAACTTAAAAAAGATTACAATATAAAATTGTGTGTAGTTATTGCGATATTTTCATAATACTTTAATATGATTTTTTAAAATAATATCTTGTTATAATATCTTTTCAAATTCGACATAATATTTATTTTAAATGATAAATAACAAGAAACCACTTTTTTTAACCACTGCATTGTTTTTAAATGATAATCGATTATATGTACTTAACTTAAATATTCGTAAAGATTATTTAAATATAACAAACACAACAATCTTAAAATATTATTCCAAGTCAAAAGATAAAATAGACATTGGCAACAAAATTGATTAAATTTTTAAATTCCAAAAGGTACCTACTTTCACAATTCACTGTTTTAAAACACTACAATTACACAACATTTATTTATTAGATAATTAAGTATTTCAGTTCGTTTTATCCCTTGTTTTTTAATTTTATATTTTACTTTACCATTAACACTGAATACGATAATTATTTTACGGAATATAAAAGTTGATGCAAGTGCGGGATTTGCCAAATTTCTAAGGCAAAGTACAATTCTAATTTGCGTATATTACTAGGAAAATGGTATAAATTTGACAAAGTATTAAAATATTTTTCTTAATTATTACGTCGCGACATGACATTAAGAATACTGTTTGAATGTTACGTAATGATACTTTATACGTAATCATCACTTTAATAAATATATAAAAGGAACTTACAGACGCGCACAAAAAATGGGTGCGTGATGAATAAAATTGCCATTTCTTTCATTTTATAGCATAAGATAATTAAAACAATACAAAAATATGGAACAAAATTATGGAACTTTCAACGCATTTCATCATATTTTGTGATCGTTAATAGAGGAAATTTGTCACGCCTGTACACACACTACACTTTAATGCATTCAATAATGAAATTCAAAACGGCTTTACCATTATAAAAATAAAACACCTAATAATTGAAACATTAATGTGAAAGTAATGAATAAATAATAAAAAATGTATCAAACGAAAATTATATGAATTTTCAACTTTTGCTTGTAACATTTATGTGTTCTGAATCATGAGCAGATTATTGAAAACATACTGCTATGAACACGTTTGCGACACAAAATGATAGGGAATAAATCATGATACTACGTTTACAAATATTTCATATATAGGTTTGATCACGAATCAAAGACAACGCATTCGATTCCCAAATTACGAGTAAAAAACATCTTCGATTAATATGAGAGTCAGAATTTGATAAACAACTTGGATTCTTATTTCTTTTAACTGGGAATGTCAAGTGAGCAATCATTTCATATATAAATAAAAAGTGATTTCCCCAATCACAATATTTGTGTCATAGCCTTAACTCTGCAAACATTCCAATGAATAAATTAACTCTCACACGAAACCTTTTGTTTTTTAAAACATTCATTCGAAAATGTATTTAAACTAGACAACTAGAATTTCGGTCTATACAAATAGGGACGTACACGAAAATACTAAATGTTACTGTGCGCTTTGTCAATATATTTAGGAATTAGAATGATATCGAGTCAGCCATTACAAATATATTGCGGAGCTTAACATTGGAAAGGCTATAAACATATGATTACATTCATTTTTATTTTTTTATGTTTTTTCATATTAGAAAATAAAATTTCATTTTTATTTTGTTTACTGTTCTCGTCACAATCTTTGCAATATATTTGTAACATCTCCCTTCATTGGTGAATTTAAATGCGAAATCTACGTAAAATAAATATTGAAATCTTATTTTTACTTTTCGTATGTGTATCGACACATATTTGATTAATTTTAATAATACAATTATTCAATATATTTTTAAGACTTCACAACAAAGGAACGTTGTACAACACATAACTATGTATTTTATAATAATTACAATAGTAAACCTGTTTTGTATGTGCTATATTATTACTTGAATGAATAATATATGAATATAAATTTATTATAATATTTACAAATATTAATTAGTAATACACTTAAAATTCACAATTACATTCAATATTTAGAATTCACGTCATACAGACCGAGTATCTATGTCATTCACTTGTTTATGGTAATAATTTAACGTCTTTCTACGTTAGAGTTTAAACTTTAAAATATTCAATTTTAAAATTTAAAAATTAATATTACAAGAAATTTTTAACGTTCGCATTAAAATTTTGATGAACTTTCTATAATATACTTGTTGTGATAAAAAAAATTAAAATATTATATATTTTATAGGTTTTTCAATTCCTAATTGTTGAACATATTTTATTCCTGCAATAAATTATTTTCATAAACAATTGAAGCTTTCACTCTATAATCTCTCTAAAATCTTCGTCTTGTCTTTTTCGATTTAAAACTTCGTTTTAAGGATTATTCGGGAATAACGATTAAGTAATAGAAATCGTTGTATAAGAATGAAAATTTCACAAGAATTATTAAAATAGAAAATCGAAGACACGCTTTTCACCACAAAATCACCCAAATCATTCCAATATTGCTTACGATAGATTTATATAAATATAATATAGTAAAATCAAAATACACTTTGGAAACAAGGCTTTTAATTCTCTCATTAAAAATTCTATAACTAACACACTTTACTTTGGCATTTGTACAAACTACACGTCATGTTGGCACATCGGTTATATCTTACATTTACCAATAAATATATATTGGTAAAGTTTTGAAGCCTATTGAGTCTTATTTGTAATTAATTAAAAATGATTTGGCATCTTCAAGCAGTGGATGTTCGACAACATTTAAAAGTTGAGAGTGACTAGCTACAGTGTTAATAGAAATAGAATTGAATTTCCGAAGAAGTTTCGAATGATACAAAAAATGAACATGCCTTTAACCTGCTTCTAAATTCGTCAACATTTACCCTAAAAGCTCACACAGTACCGGAACATCGTTAAAATGTTTGACTAGAAAACAAAAGACTAGATTTTTATTATTACACATTATCTAATACACAATTCTCTACTAACTATTAATAAATATTATTTCATCATTGATCCTCCCCTCTTCCCAAAATGTATCTTCTTATAACAGAAGAGATTATAAATAACAAAAATCATATAACCTATTAAAAAAATTGCAAATGGACGGGACGTTCAACTCACTAACGAAATAAGGATAAAATATTAATAAATAAATATATTGCTGTATATTAAAAGATGATTAAATGTATAATGATTTGATCCTGATGGAATAAACGGTTAAACATTGAGGAAACAAAATGTCATCAACATTTTTGTACACTTAAGGCATCAAGATTGGGCAATTATAATCTTGATACCTCGCAAAGAAATTTGCCAATGATGTCTTCACTACAATTCTTGCTCTAATTATACACTCCTCTAGTCATAGCTTCTCTATTTCTATTATGCCACTTACAAGTTAAAATTCTAACGTACGTTCTTCTAAAAGTTGCATTGCATAGAGCATAGCATACTGGATTTATAGTGGAATTAATATAACACAAAGCGTAAAAGAACGACCAGAGTTCGTCGGGTATGCACTTCGTACACGCCGTCAAAGGTTTTAAGAGCACAAGAATGTTATAAGGCGTCCACGTTATAATAAACGATAAAAGAATGGCAGAGAGCGTCTTCGCTGCTTTCGTCTCTTGCTTCTTTTCTTGCGTTTTCTTTTTCTTAGGCTGTTTCGTTGTGATTCCCTTACCTGCCAGTTGTTTTGGTATTATCTTGGCATTGAGCGGTATTCTTACGTCTTGTATATGCGATGTTCTTCTAGACAGTCCAGCATGACCAGCCGGATGTAGGTTCAGTTCGGAATCCCCTCGCGCCGGTGGGCGATAAACCCGCGCATTGGTTGGTGGAGATTCCTCAGTGATCATTTTGATGCTGGGTCTTTCGGTATCGGCGTCAGGTAATCTAATAACGATTGTGTAGACTGAATCAGCGGATGCTGATTTCGGTGCAGGTGAGGTAGCTGTGTTGATTCTAGTATTTGGTGGTAGAGAACGACTGTCGCGCGCACTTGGGATCGCAGAAGTGGGTTCGAAGTTCCGTCTGAGAGGCGAAGTACCGCCATCTGGATTGGATCCGCCAGAGCCTCCTCGACCAGCGAAGGGGTCTCTGATCACGTTCAATGAGGTGCATCTGAAAATCATCAATAAATTAATATCATATTGTTTATTATTTGGATACTTTTAAGCTAAGTTTTGACAAATATGAAATATCAATAAATTTTAGATATATAGGATAAGATAGATAAAACCCTTATTTGATTCTCCTTTACAAAACGTAACTTTGTTGATTTGGCTCTGCCTTCCTAGCTAGGTAATATTTTATATAGAGAGTGAATATTAAATAAAATTGCCAAATATTGTTCTACTTCCTAACATATACATTAAACTATAAGACACAAAGATCGAATTACCTTGAGACGGTGCTTTGCAACGGCGTCTCCACAGACACAGGGGTCGCGTACCCCAGGTCCGAGGGTTCCTCCTCCGGCTCGGTCTCCTCCAGGTCCTCTCTGCCGGAGTGCCACCACGCCACGCACCAGCTCCGCACCGCTGCCCAGCCCCGGAGACGACTTTGACATTTTGAGCCCTGCACATAACACTCCGCTATTATAAAACTGCAATTCCTTTTATTTCTAGAACGTGACTGAAATTAATAGACGCATTTTCTAAAGGCAACTATAATTTTATGGATTTTTCCGTTTGAGTGATAATCCTTGAAAAATTACTTGAAGCATCTTAATGCTATTAAGTGCAGATTGAAATTTATTTTGTAGTAGAATGGTTTTAATTAAATGTTTAGTAATAAAAAATATATTATCTTTTACCTTACTAATATTATAAAAGTGAAAGTAACTCTGTCTGTGTGTCTTTCTTCTTCACGCATAAACCACAGAACCGATTTGGATAAAATTGTGTACAAAGATTGTTGATAATTATAATAATTTTTTCTTTATCGTCTTTCACAACCTAATTGCTATTTGTTTGAGACCGGAGAGGGAACAAATTTATTTTTCTCATCGATTTATCACGGAAATGTTAGGAGAACGGGAGACATACGTGGGTAAAACCACGGGGCACAACTAGTATTAAATAACCATATTCTATTATAGGTATCGTCATACAATACGGGCGTCTATTTATTATAGTCGCTTCTGACTTTGAAAGCGGGAAAATATATAAATAGATATATTTTATTGACAAAATGACAGATTCAGTCCCGAACGCAACAGGGATACCTGTATGTCTGTAGAAAATATAAATTACATATGAAAATGTCCTATAAATATGTAAATGCTTTTACAAGACGATGATATGACTTTCATGAATAATAATTCGTTCCGTTACAATATTAAATGGTATGGAAAACATGTTTATATTATAATTAATTTGTAAAGTAATTAAAAATAAAATCAAATCGAAACCATGAAGCAGTTGGTGTAATAAATTGTTATGAAATGTGACACAAGAATCTAATAAGAGAAAAGTTATACGTCATGCCTCTCCGGGTCATGGTCCAATCGGACCAGAGATGCCCAGTACGCAGGAGATATTATAGTGCACAAGTATGTGTATTATAGTGCAAACATAGGTGTACCCTATTGTTTCACGCTTTGACGGCAGACCGACACGACCGGAGAGAGAGCTGGCGCAGGACCGATGGTTTTACGTGCTCTCTGAGGCACTGGGGTGTTCTAACACGGCCAACTATAAGCCTTAAGACTGTTATTGAGACTTTTTGTTAGAATTACCTGGGAATCGAACCCAAGACCCCTAGTTCTGTAGTCAAATGCAACCACTAGACCAACGTGGCAGTCAAATGCCTAATATGCTCAACAATTATAAACATTGATATAAAAATATTAAAAAACATCTCTGTTAAAATGTTTATTGTATTTTCAATAGGAGAAAACTTCTATATTATAAATTGTCAAATAAATAAGGGCTGGTACTGTCACCTGTATAAATTGGCAATCAGATAAGTTACGGTGCTTGCCAACTGCTGAACCCAAAACTACTCTACTGATTCGCCAAGCGAGGTAGCGTTACAATAATTGGGCTCGAGCCAAATCGATACGGGTCGAGGATAATAAATACGTTTTTAGATTAGTAGAAACGAAATTAAAAGCTAGCAACACTGGAATCTTTTTGAACGAAGTTCAATGTAGGTAGGGCGAATTTTTTGAAGGGATTGCAGGCTCAAATTTCAAAGAATTTAAATGAAATATTGAAAAATCCTAAAAGAGCTTTAAGCCAATTTTAAAGTGATTTTAAGCATAAAAATCCACTGACAAATTCACCCCGTATAAGATAAGATAAATAGGCCTTTACATCTATTACCACTGTTCTGTGATTAATATAGCTTTCTGTCTGCACTTGCGTTCATGCTTAAGGTGCCCTATTCGGAAGAGAATCTCACTTAATTTTGCTTCCACTAATGAAACAAATAAAAACAAAATGCAACACACCGATCACCCAATTGATTGGTTGATTGATTATGTTCTAGGTCAGAGGTTCCCAAACTGTGCTTCGCGACGCCCTGATGCTTCATAGGAAGTATAGAAGTCCGATGCGAAGACTTCATTGCTTCCCATCCCCTCATTAATGCATCAAGATTTTCTGTCCCTTTAATCCTATTTGAAACTAGAACTCATCTCCGCTGACACCATTGGTCTTAACATAAACCTAAACCCGTAAGTGCGTCGCGGATTGAAAAAGTTTGGAACCCCTGCTCGAGGTATCAAACACAATAAAAGTATATATACCTAATATACTTTATAATTTTTACTTCTACATTCTAAATAATGAATGCACAGATTATCAACATGAGAAGGAAGTGGCATACTGTGCAGAACTTCTTAAAGCAAAATTTAGAACCGTCATAAAGCGTAAAAGCTTGGCAAATTGTAATAAATTTAACTCCATAAGAAACTCTGAGTACGAATTAGGCACCAGTCTCGTCGCTCAATAGAAATAAAGTCATGAAAACGATATAAGTTTTCTAAATACACATCGTTTTAACGAAAATGCATATATTTGTTATGCAAAGCGTGTGCTATTTCATTCCACAATATTTCGCTAATCAATGTTAACTATTTTAATTGATTCAGAAACCATAATACATCTGTATTTGGCATTAAGTGCTTGTTTCAATGACAATGAGCTTGTATGTGTTTTGTCGTTAAAATTTAACTATCGGGCAGCGCAGATATTATTAGCGTAAAGTACTAAACCCGCATTTTATAGATGCGTTGGTGTATTTTCGTTATTTATTAGAAAATTCTTCCATATAAATAAACATTTTGTTTTCTAGAAATACATACGAAGGAATGGCGCATTATCATAAAAAAAAAACAAATCAAATTCAATTTCAATTTACACTAATTTTCATGAATACGTCACAAATCTGATTGTATTTTAATAAGAAAGTAATAAGTCAAATTGAAGTTTTAATTTTCTTACAAACTGATCCTACCTTTTTTTCAAAACATAACAATACAAACCGATAAGATTAACAGACAGACAGACAACAAGACTAAATATTCAAATATGAAGCAGTTAACTCGACTATAACGAGAAAATCGAGCCCAGCTGAAGAACGATAAGCTATGATGACCGAATGGAGCAATTCACCTTTAACACCGCTTGGTAAGATATTCAATACTTATGGAGTAACATTATTTCCTTAACTGTTTGTACTATGAAGAAGAAGAAAATACTTCTGTCTTTTCTTGATCTTCTTGACTACCTATTTCTTCCGTAAGAAATATTATAATCGGTTTAAAAACCTTCAATAAAAATTCTAGATAATTAAAAAAATCTAATTTACATTTTAAATACGCTGAAAATATTTACTTAAACAAACAAAAACAGAGGTCAGAAAAATTACAATCATAAATACATATTACCGGTTTAGAATACATTATATGTGGCATCTGCTTTAAAATGCTACGATTTACCAGAATTGGTTACCCGTCCATTATCGTAAGCCTTATATTCCAATGTCGGTATATTTTCATTTATAATATTTTATAGTTTTGAACTCGGCACATTTTTCATCAAAAATTGGCTCTTGGGTATCACATGGACATATGTCTAAATTGTCATCAAATTAAACAAAATTTACCATCCATTACAAAGATTGAGGAAGATATGACAGTAGTTACTGTGTATAAACAAGCTGATAATCTTAGTCAAAAATCTTATTTCGTAAACTAGCTGATAATCTTAGCCAAAAAATCTTATCTCGCGTTAATTGTGAGTAAAAGAAAATAAGAACCGATTGCTTTGAACTGAAACTTATCTACCAGGATATCATGAAAGCATCATATATCGTCCAGTTTAATTCTTGGCCTCTAACATATGTTATCTGGAACTCATAAGCAAATTTCCTGCAGCGAACCAATAAAGTCTGTAGACCCAGAAGCCTTGTCAAAGTTTGCACTAACTTACAAATTGCAACTCGCTGTCGCTTATATTGTTTCATTTTACTGTAGAACTTTGTGCCACCGTCCTGATATTTGAATAGGACTCAAATTTACCATCTGTAATGGCTGCAGTGGTTTAATAATAGAGCGGAAATATCTCGCTTTAATATTCGGTAGAAATATGTAGGACGGTTGAGGCATTATGTATCAAGTCACCAGATGAGAAGCTATATTGCAACCACATTCTTAAATGAAAAGCCGATCTATGTAAACCACAATTAAACGCAAAAATTAGTTGTACATTTGATTGAACATAGAATTAAATTAAGTAAAATTTGATTTATAGACATTTCTTAAATCAGAGTGCTTCTACTAACACTACATGAATATTAGCCGCCCGAATCTTGCGCGCTGATTTTAATTTGTCAAATTCGACATTCTCTTTCTCTACTGGGGCACATATTAAGCATAGCTCAGATGTGTCTCATAAACTATGAGTATCATTATAATAATTAATCAAATATTACCTGATAGTCTCTCCACCGTGGGTCCAAGGCTCCTCTGACGTGATACACGGAATCCGCGTCGCCTGACTCGGAACGCGCCCGCGCATCTATTTCCCGCGTCTCGTCACTGCACAAAAATGCACATAAATAATGTTAAGATCAACTATAAACCTAAAATCTGCGTCTTTGCGTCAATAACATCGAATCGTTGGAAGCTATTCATATACCGGGTGTTTATCTATGCATTCTTGAAAAATTTAGGGAATAAAAAGGAAGCACTGTGGAAGCTGAGGGAGAAATATGAGCAAAAAAGTTTTTTCTATTAATATTCCCATTAAATATGAATATATCGATATCATAAAAATTAAACTACATAAAATAAATAAAGTATTTAGTAGAATTAGTAGTATCTTTTACTTCTAAATTCTTCTAAAATATAGTTTTTTATTTTACCTAGCTCTAACATCCTAGAGCTAGGTAAAATTAAAAACCTTTGATAGGAAGATGATGATCTTCCAATCCGCTTACTTTATATTTATATTTTTTTCAAGACTGCATAGAAAAATGCCCGTTATTTTAAATGAAGTGTTTATCATTTATTGTTCTTTGAAACATAATCATCAAAATAACGACTTATCTAAATTACTAAACACCAACAACAAAATTCAATGAAAAGCACTAAACTGATGTGTTAGGATAAATGTATAATCGTACTGAGTTGATTGCATCCACTCTATTATCAGCAAACAACATGATTGATTCGATTATATGAAATTAATCGAATTAACTTCAACGGCTATTTAGAACCAAATTCCTACTGATCATTATTGAAAATTGAAAAACTTCTCGTCTGATGTACGGCAAAAACACATGCAAATAGATAAGTATCCGTTATTTTTTTTAAATCTTAAAACAACACTTAAAGTAAAACACTTCTGATTTGTGCTAAATAAATAATGGCACCGTGTTGTCTACACCCACTCCATTATCGACAGTTCGAACATGATTGAATCGATTACGTTAATCGAATTAACTTCAGCGACTACTAAATACCACTATTTACTGTCATTATGGATATAGCATTTGCGAATTTAGGCAGAATTAAGTAAAAAAACATTTTTTGCTGGTGTCCGATAAAGTGTTTACACCACTACCTTGTAGTGAACCTACGCACGAATTTGTAGAATTAAATTAGGTTTAATAAACAAACTCTAATAATTTAATATCAACAACATTCAAAATGCAATATTAATTTTTTGTTATTTAAACATATTATTTGTTTTTATCTGTTGCAATTTTCTTACTTTTTTTCAGAACGAAGCCAATTTCGCTTTTAATCCATCATCTGAATACTCAGCTATTGCGAATCCATTGAGATACAGAAATAAGGCAATACTTCGATCGCAAATATTCAAGGGGTTAATCAAAGGCTCATAAAGTGAGATGAATACCCGTGGACCAGAAGTTGGCATTGTGCCAAAGTGCACGCGTTTAGGCCACGGTTCGAGGCAAAGGATTTAGGTAATGGCATAATTTAAGTTATTTAAATATATTCAAAATCGAAAATATTTTTAAATAAGTACCTATTTGTGAAGGAGAGAACATTTGTATAATATGTTGTTGGTATTAAGTAGTGTAATGTATTTTCAGAAGTGAAAAGATCATCCTTTTTTCAGCCAATATATATTTTTTTTATTTTGCTTTTTGCTTTACATCCTTTTGACAGACAGCTCTGCCAGTACCATGAACAATATTTATACAAAACCAAAAATCAAACAAATGAGTGAATGAAAACTACTACCACACTACACTTTATACCTAGGGCAGTGTAATCACGAAAATCAATAAATATATTAATTTAAAAACGTTGGTAGGCCTTCTCTCTAAAGTAAAGAATTTGCCAAGCCAACACTGGTTATGAACAAAATATTACTTATATTATTTTTAAACACTCTATAAAATTTCATTTCATACTTAACTTACAACTTGCACCCATCGCTAAAGAGTTGAGAGAAATAATCTCAGCTAAATTGTCAATAGATTAGTTCTGTGTGCAGGCTTCAGCATCTTAATTGTATTTATTATACATAATGCAACATTTTGTTCACGTATTTTCAAGTTTATTTACTGAACAATATTCAGTTTAGTTAATTGTGTTGTGTTGTAAGTTTATTGTATTGAAAAGAAATAAATATGTTATATAGGTTTATTTAATTATGCTACTAATAGACCTTTGCATAATTTTAGCGTATAAATGAATAGCCGCGCCCTGCGGTTACACCCGCGTCACTACTGATCTCGTGGCAACACCAGGATTTTAAGTAGCCTATAATGTGTATACCAAGTTTTATCATAATTGGTTCAGTAGTTTTTGCAAAGAATATCAAACACATATACATACTCACATCTTCACAAACTTTCGCATTTTGTAACATTAGCAGGATTTATCTAAATATTATCGTTAAATATTTGATTTTCATAGATTTATTGTGCCTTGTAAAAAATAAAAAGTCTTTTATATTCTCACTTTTTGCGTAAAAATACGTAATAAAATAGTACCCATAGTCTACTTTAGATTTAAAAGCAGGGGCTATAAACGTAATGTCCTCTAAAATGTTAAGAAAATTAGTGTAGTGCAAGTTAAAGCCATTATTTTGCTCTTAGCTGAATAAGCTTTAGCAATTGACCTGATTTCCTATCTCCTAGGAACTTGTTCCAAATGACACAATAGTATTCAAATTACAGTTTAAGATTCAAATTAGTTATGATTTATTTTCACTGCTTATAAATTCGTGCATTTCCATCAAGAAGTCACACTACATTCTATAAAGCTTATAAGGTATACAAGTAAAATTAGGTATGAAGTTCATTGAGCATGAAGTTTATAAAGAATTTTCAATCATCTGTCTAAATATTTCCCCTAATATTGTCTACTTTTGATTCATCCCCTCACCCTCTTTTTCCCTTAAGGAAGTTTCCTTAAAAGAGAGATGGGCAACATCCATATCCATCCATCCTAAAAGATGTCCTTAAACATAATAGAAAATAATTACTGCACACTTTTCTTAATTTTTGAACGCATCTAAATTTATACAAAGAACAGAACATTTCTGATAAAGAAATTCAAAGCTGCGATAACAAATGTCCAATTACAAAGTCTCGTAAATATTCCACTACGCTGCGTTTTTCGAAATAACAAATACATAAATCTAAAGTATTGTGATAAATGTCAAATAGATTCGGATTTAGGAGAGAAATCTAGTTTACGCTGAAGAAAAATGTATTCTGCGTAAATAACTTACAAATGTATTATTTCATAAAATTCAATTATTTATTGTTTACACAAACATAAACTTTGAAAACTGTAAATAGCAAATAAATAAATAGCATATTTTAGTTTAAAATACGGATAACAACTGGCAACTTAGCAAGGTCACAAATTGACCTGTGTTAGAGATGCCATTTCCTTCACCAATGAAACAGCAATACTGCTTTCTTAGGAATACGGTGTTTACATTAATAATGTGCGAACAATAACTATTACTTTTGGTCGAAGTAATACACTGATAGGGAGATAATGGTTATTCGATACAGCAAAATAGACCGTCCATCAGCCATATCATGGGAATTTGTCCAAATGGCAAAGATCAATATTAAACCGAGGCATGAAACAAGCCCATCCATCCGTGGAGAATAATGAAAACGTGCTGCCAGAAAAAGGTTTCCAAAACCCCTACGACCAGTTTCACAGGAACAAAACATAAAAATGGGCTAAGCAAATCACACGATACGAAAAAAGATTCTGGTCGGTCGCCTGTAAAAACTTCAGTCTTCATATCACGGAGGAGCTTTTCAAAGTAAAATAAACTTTGTATACTCAACAATAAGGAAATAAATAGCTTGCACGAAGCGCGGAATTGCAGCGCAGAAACGGGATTCGGTTACCACAAGGGACTGTGATATGAGCCATTACGGCTTCAGAGAATCACTTTTCGTAGTGTCGCAGTTAATATTGACATCAAAAAAACATATTTGAACATATTTTAAAGTCCAATTTATCCATGACACAAATATCTACCACAACTTTGCATAATTTGAAACTTAAATCTTATTAAAGTTTTTATTAGAACAGTAAGTTTTATTATAGTCACTTTAAACAAGGATTCATTTCCTTCATAATAATACAATAAGTCGACCTTAATTGACATCACAGATTGCCATATTGAACAGAAAATGGAACATAAATTAATTGAACCTCAAATGCACGGTTAGATCTGTTGTTACAAACAAATCATAGAATGAAACTATCCAAAGCCCGCGCGTGTATTGAACAAAGGGTTTCCGCATGCAAAGTTACAATCGAAGCGAAACACAATGACAGACGTCCTTTCCTTCACTCTTACACACTTTGTATAGTTCTGTCGCTGATGCCTTTCTGAAGGGAGATACTATCGACTGGGATGACAGTTCTAACGCGGATTCAATTCAATACAATTGCTAATGGTATGTCTGTTGTGTTACTAGTAAATGAAAAGTCTGTGCTCCATTTCTCTTCAATGTGACACAAACGACTATCTAATGCTGAAGTATCTACTATAAATGAGACACTCGATTACATGCTCTATTTGAAATTAGAAAGTTGATGTTGTTTCTACTACTCTGTTGTAATATTTTCATTTAGATTATCTCATTTCAATCAATTTCAGCTCTAGAATTCCTTCGTTTTTCTATTTCAATATATGAAAATACATTTTCGTGCTTAAAATCTTATAATACCAGTTACTAAATAATTTTTTGCAACTTGGTAAACAAAGTAATGGTTTCGGAGTAATTCTTGAAAAACATTTTGGTAATTCAATTCCACAACGCTAAAATAAATTTAGGTAAAGTAGATATTGAAGACCCGATTACTGCAAAATGTGTTCTCCGAAATTAGTAATTATAAAATATTCTATGATACAAATACAAATCCAATATTAAATTAAACAAACGCTAATGGAGATCGATACAATTTTGAAATAAACCGCATAGTTTCGCTACTCCAGACTATACTATGAATTTCCTACAAAGGTTTTTTCTTCCCTATATATCATAATTCAATTGGCAGATCCATAAATCATATCAGGAAATAATCAGACGTCGTTGCAAGTAATTTTAATCACTACGCCGAGGAAGTTCCAATGATCATTTATCAACGTCCTCCCCTGTCTTAGTAAAAGGTCCTCAGAAACGTCAAGTGGCATTTATGATGTTTAACTTGTACTTCAATATAGATAATATTATTAATTACAATCGCAATTTTGTGTTCTGGTCACACGCGATAGCTCAAATTCAGAACGTTAATTTGTTCATTGTAATGACCAGATAGTATATATATTTTTAAAACAAAGACAATACAATAATAGATAATCGGAGAAAATATTGGACGTATTTGGTCAAAAATTAATTTACACTTCCCCATGCATGGAGGATACCTTCATTCGATACTTACAAGTTAATAATATAGGTAGGTATGTGAATGAAAATGGAAGATAATTCGTCCTAATCTTTTACGGTATACAATGTTTTCTTTGTATGTGTAGTACTCGTTTGTTAAAAAAATGTCCACTATCACAAACTTAATTTAAAACATTCCTTGCAAGTGTATGTCATTGTTTCAACAATGGCGAAAACCGCTATAAACTTAGATATAACTGGAGGAGAAGGACATAAGCCCACCAATGATGCAAATAAGATTGATCTAGGAACGGTCATTAACCTTTGGCACAAAAGCCGACTAAAATTTTCGACATCATAACACACAAACTACGCAAAATAAATATATTTTACGATGCGTCATAGTTGTGTTTTGGCAAGCAATCGCTAGTCATTCTAAGTATATTCATAAAGGTTATGATTAAAAAATAATCGGTACTTACAACTTGGGCTGCTTTACCATACCCGTAAAAATTGGTTTACAAATTCAAAATATATTTGACTCCCATATTTTGTCACAGACGCCATTTTGAATCTAAACACATGAAGAGGGAGCCGTAAGTAAAAAATTATAACCAAAAAATGGCCACGGCAGGAATGGGTGCGAAATTTACAGTTCTACGCCTCTACTATTGAACTAGATATGGAATCCTTTATATGTATTCAACGAATTTCGTCGATCTATAATGTTATCTCTCTCAATGCAAATTAATACCACAGCAATGCTCAACTGTGGACTGTCTACAAAGCACTTTACTCACACTTTTAACTAATTACATTACACTTTACACTTTAATATATAAAGTAGGTTGTTTAGAGAAGATGCAGTGACAGAGATGGATGGATGTTGTAGCGTCCACGACAATTTATTGATGGCAACTCGCGGATACCACTAATGAATTAGCTTCGGTTTATTGCGGAAATACAGTTGAAATACCACACACTACGTAGTACCACAAAATAGATACATACAGAAATCAAACTAGTGTATGTACCTCACCTTTCATATCTACACAAATACTACGCACACAGACATAGACGCGTGTAGAATAGAATAGAATGGAAAATATTTATTCATGTGAACTTTTTACAAAGTACTTATGAATAGTCATTTTTCATTTACCACCGGTTTGGAAAGTTGATTTTATCGAGAAGATACTGGCAAGAAACTCGATAGTAACTCTTTTTCAATATCCATTTTGATTACATTGTTATTATAGTTTGCAACTACAAAAAATGCATAATATCATACTAAACAACTATCCCGCATTGATTTGGGAACTATCATTTTCCAAGGATTATTATTTTCTATATATTCATAGTGTGGCAAACGTATGATATTTGTTCCGTTACTATAAGAAACGTATATGTACTGTGCCAATGAAGACCGAGGTTTCGTGTCGGGAAGCGGTGTCTATTGCTTTTTGAATTTGACTCCTGCACCTATATATTTTGTGCTCGTAGAACACGACAATTTATTGATAGCAACTCGCAGACCACTAATGAATTAGGTTTCGCGTTATTGCGGAAATACAGTTGAATCACACTGCGTTGTACACACAATTGCTAGGATTAATCAATACACCGCAGATGTAGGTTACTGAATGCTGATGCTGAAGTTATTTTTAATATTAACCAGCCATTTATAATGGACGTTTTTTAATTATTGCGTAATGTGAGGAATTTAACAATAGGGAATTTATTTTACTATGATTTCCCGAATTCTCTTATTCATGTGTCTCATGATCATCATAATATAAGTAGGAATAAAAAATTGTACCCAGATATACCAGTAACAAATGCTTTCCACATTTATGTAAATAAACTTTTTTTGTAGGAATTCAATACAGGACAAACATTTTAACGAATACATTTATGGCTTATATATATTTTATCATTAAACTTAAATGAACGTCAAAAACGCTATCGGCCATAATATGACGTCGACTTAGCTGTAAATTTAAGGCTATCAAACCTGAATATATAGGTGGATTTTTAAAGTCGGTTTTCAGGGCCAAATATAAACTATGAGGACTATCATTAAATCAAATGCCTAAAGGAGGCGAGACTAATTTTGACGAAAATAAAAAACTGCGTCATTAAATTTTGAAAATAAATTTACCGAGCTAAGAATTGAAAACATTGATTTTGCAAAAAAAGTATTTTGTATTATATCGATAATTCGATAGTACTTCTAATAAGAATAACTTTACAATACTCAATACGTGAGAAAACATTTTATTTATTCAATTTTGCTTACATTTATTGCATAGATTGTATGGAATGAGACGAAGCGATGCGATGGAGTCAGTCATATAGTAGAAAATGTAGAAAGTGTAGTATTTGATCCTGAAAGCCCATTTTAACAATTCTGCCTATATATTTGACTTTGCTTGTCAAATGTTTGTTTACAATAATGTGCCTAGCAACATGGCCGGCGAGCGTTTTCACTCGTGTAAAAATTGGTAAATTTTTACTTGCATTTATTTGGGTATTTAGAGGTCAGAAAAATATCATATTTATTTATATGGTATTTAAGACCGAATAAAAAAGAGTCAACTAGCCCACTGCATACTGAATATACTTATCAATCCCCTTAAGGTAAAGAATGCTAACTGCTTATTGTAACATGAATTATTATCAGGTTTATTATAATATATGCTTGATTAAGCCATTATCAGCTTTCAAGATATCCTGGGTTATGACAGAAAGACAACAGAGACTTAGTAAGAGGCTCCCGTTTTTACCTTATAGGTGCAGAACCCTAAAAATGCAATTCATTGTGAATGTATGAATTTTAATTTAATCCTCCTAAAATTGTTTCCAATTATGTATTATTTTATAAATAAATATTTTTTATTTTTTTATTATTTTTTTAATGCATGCTATTTATACCATGAACCCACTTCAAATAAGGGACACGTATTTTGCTGGTATCTACGCTTCTGCCATACGCATCACTCCATCCGCAATAAACTATATAATCTCCTCGTGTCATGGCAACATCTCATAATTAATTCATCGAGCTCTTTGATGATTAAACATTAACGAGAGTATGTATAAGAAAGTAGGCTATACATTATTAATTTACACCTTGATAAATAAACAATTTAAGACTATTGTTTTCGATATAGCTTCTTTTCACACAATAAAGAAGCGAAACAATGTGACTTTCGTCAATAATTCTTCAAGATATCATAAGGGGGTAGTTGAAACATATCAAATTTTCCTTATAAAAAGCTTTACATGTAAGCAATGAAAAAAAAAACTTAATTAAATTTAAATTGGAATGAACATCGATTGCAAAAATGTTTTGTACCTTTTTCACAAAACAGTGTTTTGTATTGGTGTCATTTCCCTCTTTGTCTAAATCAAAATATTACATGCTTATATCTTTCTTATTTCTTAAGATGTTAAAAATATTTTAAAGCTATTTCCTGATTGAAAATAGTTAATTTAAAATAATATAAATCGATGTACATTGATTATATGATAATGCTTAAAGTGTTATGATCTTAAATTGCCAACATAATCTTATATTTAAAGTTATGTTCAGGGATGTCTACACGATTTATTTTTCCTTCATAAGAGCCAGACAATTTCTGCAATATGGAGCAGCTTGTCATATAAAGTGGTATGAAAATTTATACCTAGAAATACCTCGTTGGACAATTTGATTGAAACGACACTTCAATTTGTTAAAGTTGGCTTTAGAAAGTATCCCAAAAAAAGATTGCATAAAATACGTTAAAGGAAAAAGAAATACAGAGAACACTATAAAATTAATAAAAACTATTTGTAGTTCAGTTAGTCTACTCACAAAAGTGCTGTTAGACGGTAAATAAATAGATGTTAAGAGAAGCCTAGAAGTATTACAGTCAAAAAGCATAATTTTATAAAATTTATGTTCTCATGTTCTTGTAGGTATAATTTAATTGTTTCCAAATCTATACAAAGGAATACAATGTAAATGTAGATATGTATGATAAAGATAATCTATTTATTTTCAAAGTAAATCAAATTTAACAGGTAAAATAATTGAATAAAAATAAAAAAATATCACAAACGCAGCTTTTATTATAAAGTTTTGAGAACTTTTAAGTGGAACTGCACCTGTTTTATTTAATTAATTGGCTTTTTCGGTAAAAAAGTTACTTTACTATAAGCAAAATAAATTGTTCAAAAATATTGACTTTTTCTTCGAGTAAATTCAGTGCTTTTGTTCAAGACTTAACACTTAAAAGTTCATACATACCAACGTCTATTTTGTACAAAATTACCGACCGTTAAATTAATTGTAATTCTGTTAAGACTCTTGACGGAATTTTAATTAAAAATTACAAACACCGTCCCATCTCGCAATTAAGGAAGCAAATATTTTCCTCTTTTTATGAAAATATTTTATAAACAAACAGTATTAAGTGTAAGAGCGTTTATACAAATATAGACCATCAAATATTCTTACATATGTAGTTTGTTTGGGTTTCTATCATGGCTATAAGTTTAGAAAAAATCTTTAAATAAATGTTCTATAGAGAGTCAATGGTCTCACATGGGAAATACAAAAGTTGTAAAAAGGTTTCGTGAACATAAAAAATTTGTCAGTTGATTGCCAGTTGAGGAGTGCACTGAAAAAACCTTTTTATTTTATTCAAAGTTAGTTCCGAATTTCCTACATTATTTTTTTCATATTCCGTACAGTTTAGGCTTAGGACTGACGAAGGTGATATTCCACATAGTTATCAAAACGTGCGTGAGTCGTTTTATAAAGCCAAACTAACAGTTAATTTATGAAGTTGTTGATAATGTGTTCAATGTTTAAGTATTATTAGAGATACAAGAACCAATTTAAATTTAAACGTATTAACCTTTTTAAGTGTGCAGGTCATTCTCAAACAAGATTAATCAAGTAATTGCCGTGCTAAAACAAGAACAAAGCAAGGGAAAACAAGACAATTGAAGGAGATTTACGAAGGCGCACGTTAAATAAATGCCTGCATCAACTTAGATTCGTTAGAGCGTAAATCTTGCCCGCATCTTGGAGTAATGTCTTTCGTAGGAAAAGCCTCGATAGGGCTGTCGGCTTGCAAATTACCCGCTACACTATTCCGATAGTAAATTTAAGCCGGAATAATGCCATAAATACTTCTGTTTGCACGATTTAATCTTTTGTTAGTGGAATTCAACGGAAAGCTTTATCTGAAGCTTGTTTAAGAAATAGCGTTCTGACCGCCTCTTAACTATATTTTGTACATTTTGCTAAAGCTGAGTAGCTTAAGAGGAATAAATGAGGGAAATTTCACTATGGAATAACAAACTTATTTCGCTGCAAGCACAACACTGTTTTTCTTAAATAATAATTAATAATATTCGATAGCTTTAATAGAGAGAAAAAAGTTCAAGATATAGTGATAATATTGAAAATAAGAAATAACAAAGAAAGGAAAAATCAATCAATTTGTTTTAAATAAAAGATTTTTATACAATTAATATCAATATTTTTGTCACAATCATTTGAGGTGAATTTCCAGCTGTATTGAACGCTAAATACTTGAATAAAGGGTAGTTGAGAGTGGCGTCTTTTACCAAGTAAAATTAGTATTTGCTATTAGTATGACATCGAAAACAAAAGAAAGGCGAAGTTTAAAAATAATTTGTCATTATAATAGCAGCCCTGTTAGCCCGCGGCTAGGGTGGGACGAGGGGTGTCGCTCAGGTGAAGCGTTGTCGGTGAAATTTTTAAGAGCTCTAAGGTATTTTTATTAGATCTGTGCAGAGATAAAAGATAGTCATTTGGGAATTTTTCGTTTACGTTCGAAAAAATTTTAGACATCTAGGTTTTACGTTTCATCGACTTTTGTTTATAAATAATTTAATTATTTTAATCACGCTGTCTAATTTTTAACCGCAGTAAGGATAACAATAATAATCTACACATCATTTACATCTGACAAACAGCTAATTGTTTACCATGCATTCACTAAATTCTTCTATTGTATTAAAATCGAAAGCAATTATTCATCATAAGATATGTATTCTTGAATTAATTACACAATTCAAATAAAGCAATCATAAATTTATAATATTTGTACTTACATATATTTTAAAACTAAACATTAATTGAATCAACTGGTATTATTTTTCATACAGAACTATGAAAAAAAATCAATAAGGAAAACTCCTAATCGCCTATAAGTTATTACGTTAAACTAAAAATTTAAATGAAAATTATGCCATAGAGAAAGTAACTTATGACCTGATTTCGATTATCTGCACTGTTACTCTATCCTCATTGACCAAAAACTATTTTATGTTCCATGTAAATTGCATGTACAGTCGTGGTCGGTACTATTCCGTCCATTCATCTACTTCACCACTTTCACGTACACCACAACTGTTAATTAAACGTAAATGTAATTTCGGGCCTCTAATTAAAATACAATAAAAACACTCTTTGACATGGTAATAGCGCGCCAATTACTACGTCCACAGCTGAAGCAGTACCTTGATAATTCCCTTTTGAATCGAATTGGAACCGAGTATCGATTCGAATTAATATGCATCCAATCGAGTGGTGTATAACGAATAACGATGCAAAGTCATTAGATCGAAATTCGAAATGTTGCATCGGTATTGAACAATATAAAATGAAACAATGATCACTTGCGTGATCTAATGATGATGCAAATTGAAAAATATAAGTAAACTTGTCATAGGTTTTAGACTTCAAGAAGTGAGGGTAATCTTTGCGTTATATACAAGTCTTTTGATTATTTAAATGGATGTGGGTACCATTAACAAAATATAACCTAAAATATTGTACAGAAGTACTGCTAATTGAAAAAGACATTAATCCTTCAAAACAAAGGAAAATACAGATCTCAAAGAACAGCCGCATTATAAAGGAAGAGAGAAAATAATTTTATGCGAGCTTTCATAGAAAATGAAATATAAAAAATTATAATGTTAAGAAAGCAATCGTGTAACGACTTAAACTGGTAGCCACTCAGCATTACATTATCCTAGTAGATTTTGACACGGCATTTTTTTCTTTCCAAAACACTCTGGTCTGAGTTATTTGTGTTTATCTTTTAAAATGACAGTATCTTATTAAAAATCCGTATCTTGTTTAAACTTATTATCATTAAGCCGTGCCCACGGTTTCACTCGCGTTTATCGGTTTTCTTATTTGCCGTGCGATTTTATCAAAATCCTTTCTAAGCGGATGCCTACGCTACGTCATATCATCTGCATGCCAGATTTCAGTGCGATCCGTTCAGTGGTGTTGAATTAATTACAAAAAAAAAATTGTTTTCTCATAACTGATCGGTTCTTAAGATGACTGAAATAAAAAAAGTTCGTAACTATAATATCAAGTCAATCGCAAACATAGTTGGCGTTATAGACACACTATAATCCACTGTCACTAAATAATTGAGCGCCAAATAGTAGCCTGTGCGTTGATAGATCACCAATTCACCTTTGATTTACATATTTAGAAACAACATAACAGAGCACAGTGTGCGGTATTTATAATAATTTTAAATATTCCAAATAAGCTTTTTTAATTTTTCTTTTTTGTTCAAAAGGAGATTTTGCATAATAACTTACAACTATTTTTTTAAATCGGTTGGCGCAGTGGATACGTCAGTGTCTATTACGCCGGAGGGTGTGGGTTCGATTCCCACGAGTAGAAAATTATGATGTGATGAACATTGTAATTTTCTACTGTCTGGGTGTTAATATCTATAGTATGTATGTATTTACAAAAAAAAAGTATGTAAGTATGTCTATCAGTTATCTAGTTTCCATAGTACAAGCGTTGCTTAGTTTGGGACTAGATGGCGTTGTGTAAAAGATGTCCGAGAATATTTATTTATTATTTATTAATAAATGTTTAAACTTTCCTCCCATATCTATTTCAACACGGTTTATATATATTCTGAAATCAACATTTCATTTGCCTTCAAAAATGTATATAAAGTACAATATAGTAAAATTTTAAATAGAAATACGGCATTCAACAGACGCATTCAATGAGCATAAAATAAATTTTATGGGCTTTCAGTGTCCAATTCTCGTACCAGACCGAAGTTATAAAATGGAATAGGGAAAAGTTAAGAAGTTGCTTTATGGCAAGTTAGAAGAATGTCATCATTTGGTCTCTACAAGCGTTGGGCGGAGACAGCCTTTGAAATAGAGCGAACATTTTTCTTGAATTTGCTTAAGCAAAAAACACCCTAAAGAAAGCTAGGTAGGTCTAAAATCAGTCGCACTGATATGAAAACTTTCAACTAGAATAAATTTTCATTTCTTTCGCAGTATCATAACAAAGTTGTAGCACCAACAATTTTATACACTTCAATAATGCATAGAAACATAGCATAAACAGATTCAGAAGTGTATTGAGCTTAATTGGGAGTAGATTAGTAAATTCATAATGTTCAAGCTATAGCGCCTTCCCACGATCGATTTCTAAAAACTTTCTTTGTTAAGACGCCCGAGGCTCTTATTTCTTCTTATACTTACGCAATACGTGCGTAATTTAATTACTTGACATACATGTTAAGTTTTGAACTCTTATTTACAATGCAAACTAGACTACACATGAGAAATGTAAGGATAATTAAACATTATTTACACAAATATTTGTTATTGTTTAAACACCATAAATAAATAGAAAGATAGTTCAAAACTTACCTAGAATTCGATCTCTTCGACGAGTCATGTTTCTTCCCACCTTGTAGATTTGGAAGATCTTTCTGTCTCTTTTTCGTCTCTCTCCAAATCTTGTAATATAATATACACATAACTGTCACTGGCACATAAAACGCCGCGATTGCCGTCCCGAATGTAATAAACTGATTAGTCTCTATAAACTGAATATAACACTCATTTGGCGGCACTTTTCTTTCACCATCTATGTACGGCCAGGCGTAAATCCATGGCGGCCATAATAACAAGCTGAATCCCCACGCACCCCCAATCATCACCGTAGCGCGACGTGTAGTCCTTTTAGCTCTATACGTTAACGGTCTCGTGACACTGAAGTACCTATCGAAACTAATAATAAGAAGGTTTAGCACTGAAGCGTTAGACGCGAGATAGTCTAACGCTAACCACGTGTCGCAGACGTGCGGGCCTAAAGGCCAATAGCCGTAAATGGTGAACATTGTAAAAAGGGGCATGGATATCAATCCGACAGCGAAGTCGGCGACCGCCAGCGAGAAGAGGAAATAGTTGCTGATCGTTTGCAACTGCTTGTCGATCTTGAAGCTGATCATGACCAAGGAGTTGCCGACGACGGTGAGAACGGAGAGGACGCTGGCGATGATTGCGATGATGATCTTCTGGACGAGGCTGTAGGGGCTGGTGGGGAGGTCGGGGCCGAGCGCCAGGTCTGATAGGTTAGCTGTGTCGTTGGAAGCGATGAGCATGTCGTCAACTCGGCGAGCCGACGGCCCCCGCTTCGCCGCGGCTCGTACGCCCACCGTCAATGGGCACGCCTGCTGAAACAAAAGGTATATGTTAATATAAGGTATAATTATTAATTATACTAAAACACATTTAAAATTCTAAAATTTAAATTTTAAATAAGTTTATAAAAACTAGTGGCTATCAAATGTAGTGAATATGATACTGGTAGACATCAGAACTGCATATGGGCGAAATTACCATAAAATTTAAGAGTACTGTTAGTCCTGAATCACACATTTTTATTAGACATTATTTTACGGACCTCTCTTTACATTACAACATTAATTAGAATTATAAATGTTCAAGTGTCCAACACGATGCTAGTACAAAATATTCATTAAATTTTTTGTTTTCTCATAAGTGAACTGTAGTAATGTTTCTTGAGATGAATAGAATTAATAAATATAATATCAACCGCAAAATAAGATGGCGTTATAGACACACTATAATCCACTGTCACTAAATAATTGAGCGCCAAATAGTAGCTCCAACATTCACTCGATATCTTAAACATTATGGGGTACATCGATCAAACTTTGACATGGAAAGATGACACCAGATATATTATATAGAGTCTCTATTGCCCTATATATACAGTACCCAAAAAATAGAAAAGCTTTCACTAACAATCCAATATACGATAATGAAGCTAAAATATCAGTAAATCATAAAATCAAACAACGCAATTGATGAATATTAAATCTTTTAACACGGCTTGTTTATTGAATATATAGTACAATGATTTCCCAACTGATACACAATAAACCCATTGTGTTTCCAAAATTATTAAAATTGTATTAGTGACTGGTACTTTTATTTTTTCAAAGCACACTTCAATCAATGCCTTAAAATTTTGGTTAAAATTTAAATAAGAATATAATGAATCGAATTTAATTAAGTACCCTCATAAATTTTATAAATATTCCTGATGAAAAACAAATCATCATCAATTTCAAAGCAAAATAATATCCTACTACTATTGTAAAGGCGAAAGTTTGTAAGTATGGATGTTTGGATGTATGGATGTTTGTTACTCTTTCACGCAAAAACTACTGCACCGATTATGATGAAACTTGGTATACATATAGGTAAGGGTTCAGAATAACATATAGGCTACTTTTAATCCCGGAGTTGCCACGGGATCAGACGTTACGCGGGTGAAACCGCGGGGCGCGGCTAGTATTATTTATATTTGATAGTCAACGCCATTTGTAAATATATTTAATCTAAAAACTAAGATCGCTTTTGGAAGAAAACTTGTGCAAAGATCATTTTCAGTAACGAGCTGCAATAAATTAAATGAAAATCCAACAAGAACAGTTCATATGTCAACCATAGAGGTTTCTAACTAACACAAATTATGTACATATGATATAATTTATGAACGAATGTTTGAACAGAACTTACATTGTTAGAATGGTAATTTATGCGTTAATTATGAATAGTTGGGGTCTGTGGAATGTCTTCGAATTGGGAATGCCAATCCAATGCAATATCCGTTCTGCGGTATTTATCCAAGCCGATTGGTATTCGACCGAGCTTAGATGCACAAAAATGTGTTTCACTGTATTCATATTTTATAAAATATTTTCATTGTAAACCACATTATTGTTTTACTTCATTAGATATCGATTATTTATTTTTTTTTTTTAAAAAAAAAAAAAAAAAAAAAAAATAATAATATCGATTGATTTAATCCGAAGCCAAAAAATATTACATTTAACTAGCTCATACCCGCGGCTTTGCCCTCAACTTGATTTTGTAATGACTACTGAGTCTGAATAATGAGGAAGGGTAGAATAAGACTTAGAGATATTATGGTAATTCTTGTCTTTTTGGTCTTTGTGAGGCAAGATTAAGAACTTCAATAAAACAATAGACAAATTCATGACAAAGATTTAAAAGAACCATTATGCCTCTGAAAATAAATTATTGTCATTAAACAATCATTTTCAGGAAGGTCGCTTGGCGCTGTGGAGCCTGAAAAAACAACGCTCTGCCGATCAAAGGACCTCTCCCGCATTGAAATAGATTATGGCACCGTCTTACTATAAATAAAGGGCCGTTACCCCTAATTGCAGATAATAATGCTTTTCAAACGGCTTTATGTAAAAAATATGGTTGAATTTTATTTTATTTAGTATGTCCTCAAAAGATAAGAGTTTAAAAATCATTATAAGCAGTTATTTATGTAAAAAACAATATTAAACAAAATTGTTTGAGTGTTAAAAATAGTAAAAATAGTGCCTTGAAACAGATAATATTTGATTTGCTAAAATAACCATAGTAGGCTGTACCTACGATTTACTTATCGATATATTTTTTTTTAAAATCAACATAAAAAATAATTACTCAATTTGCATTATCTTACGATGAAATCCAATGATTAATTACTAGGTGTTATTAGCTGTGAAAGAACATTGGAATTATGCCAACCAAGCCGATCGCTCCTAGGATTTTATGAAAATGTGTTTATTCGCGGTCGTTGCTTTTACAACCTCTTTATTCAGCAATGTTGCAATAATTTTAAAGAAAATAAACGATAAATACATAATGTAGATAAATATAATATAGATAAAACATTGAATATTGTTTAATCTGCCTCCGTACGCCCTCTTGCCCATTTATTTTTCAATTCTACTGAAATGTTTAAATAGACAAATAAAATTCTCTTTAAGCTTTTATACACTAAAATATAGCCGTTTTAATGCTGTGCAAATAGAGTCATTGATGTCTTAGTACGTCACTTAAATAAAGTGCTATTTAACTTTATTATTTTAATCTGAGCATCGGAGCAAACTTTGAACAAATGTCCCATTTTCTCAAACTGCATTACCATAAAATATAGGCAAAGTTTCATGAACTACATTCCCTGTAAAATAAGACTCAAATTTGTTTGGTTCCACGAACCGGTTTGTGCGAAAATTGCTTGAACATAAATTAGTTCCCGGAATCTTAATTTCATTTAATATTGTTTACTTAATAACCGGAATTGATTCGACAAACTTTTCATTGTGGTCCAGTTAATGATAAACTAAACTTGAGAGAACGTGTATTTAAAAGCCTACCATTTCATTTCATTCAAATTGGCGAATTCATTTTTCATTTCGTGTTCTATTAAATGCTTTTCTTCGAAAAAATAAAAGTGGATTTGGCATACCTAGTATGAACGAGTGAAAGAATATAAGTCCAAACAACGATCAATTATCGATACTAATCTTTACACAACATAAGAATTTTTTTATGTGTATTTCACTACAAACTACAAGAACTTACAACAAATTTTACACGAAATAATTTACAATATTTTCCTCATACTGAAATGAGGATCCTTATTACATTCAGCGGTTTGTAATAAAGAAGGAAATGAAACGAATTGAAGAGCGTGGGCTGGAATCGCGGCCGTGCCTTTATTACGATTACGGTATTAAAAATCTTAATTATCTATAAAAACTTTTCTTTTCATATTTATGCCCTCTTTCTGAGGTAATACACAAATTAAATATGAAAGATCTTCAATGGTGCTATTAAAATCATAGGAATCAGGATTATTTATTTCATACTTATAATAATACATTGGTATTATATAGGTATTTTTGACATTAAAAATTATGCTTTTTGATGAATTTTTATTTAATAACATACCTAAGATTGAAACCAAAGCAGTTTATTGATTTAAGTAATGAATTTTTGTTTCTTATTCAGGAAGAAAAAAAAATATTGCAGCCCTTAAATATTTCTGTAGATCCTAGATTACATAACAATAAATTTATTTGTCTATGTTTATTTTATCTTATTTTTCATTCTTTTTTTTATTGTTTCCATTCTTCGCCAGTCCTTTTAATACGATTTAATTTTGTCCGTTTTCCGGATGTTGTTTTCTGGAGATGGCCATAAGGCGGCCAATTGACACAATTAACAATTAACTAATTTGACTTTTTGAATTAAAAAAAAATAATACATTAAAATACTACTACTAAATATAAATGCTGTATCTTCAAGATATTTAAAAAATGCTTGAAGGAATTCGCCATATAGTCGAACATATGTATAAATAAGTATTAATAAGTAAAGATTTATAAAACTAAGTTAGTTATTATTAAGTTTTCGATGTTATATTTTTATTTTTATTTTGTTTATGTTAATTTCAGAATGTTCCTTTTTTTCATATTTTGTTGCTTCTTCATGAGTGCTGTGCACACTTTAAACGGTTTTATTATCCAGATATTGTTCTCCTTATAATGTTAAATATGTACATATTGATGATAAGCCAATAGTGTGTCAATTTAATAAATAAATAAACATTCCCATCAAATGTACTCAGTACACAAATATTTAATAGTAGCTGAGCTTCGCAGTTTCACCTACACATATCTCCCGTTCCCGTAGGTTGTTCGGGATAAAAACTATCCTGTCCTTCTGCGGGTTTCAAAAAATCTCTGTACAAAATTTTATTCAAATCCTAGCCTATTCAATTCAAACAAACAAACAAAAAAATAAATCATTCCTTTTTATAACATTAACATAAGTATAGATTTACTAATATAACCCGATTGCAAACCAATCAATAAATAATTCGAGCACTTTTATATGATTGTAGATATCGAGGTAATTTAATTAACAAAACAGTACATACAGCTGCGTTCCAGTACCCTTTGCCAAAATCAAAATGTACAATTTATGTAACATCGCAATGCTGAATATTCAAAAGCCTGCCTTTGAAATAGCTGCACAAAAGGGGCTTATTTAAGATCTCCAGAAAGATGCGAGCAATTCCAATTCTATCTTCCGAAAGTTAAAGAAATTCAATATCAGTTTAAGGATAGGATCATATTTTGTTAAGTGACGGATAGAAAGCGGAACAACAGCTCTTGTCTGTTTGTTAAATGCGAGCGAACAATACTACCGTTGTAATATAAAAGAAGAGATAAAGCCGATTATAATCTATCTATATACCAGCTGACGCATGTGACGGCGATAAAGCACCAAAATAAGCTCGTCCAACTTTACGGATATGTTTTTCATCTTTTATGAATCTTCAAGATTCACACCACACTAGAAGATATTGGTTTCCAATATCATCACTGACAATCATATAATTTCTTTACGAGTAAGAAATTAGTATTTATTTATGAATAGTGTAGATTTTCAAAAACATTTATCATCGCTAAAAAACGAAAACAATTTCAATTAAAATCCATCGCTCTGTTTATCAACAAATAAAAAAATAAATATTGTGCTTTACAACGATATTATTCAAAGCTTTTCTCTAAGATGCAGAGAATAAAAATAATAATAAAACAATTCGTAAGCAAAATATATTGTTTAACTAATAGTGTAATATTTCAACGCGTGACACGGCATAATATTCCGAGCACTTCTGAATAAAAACCAAGTGTTTCACATCTGGTGCATCTGTATTCTTGTACAAAATACAGTGCTACTGCAACACGCTTCATAGTCCGAATACATGACCTGGTTTACATAAATATAATATACAGTAAAGAAAATATATTTTGAAAGTGTAGTTAAGGCATGTCGGATCTTGAATGGCCGCGGCCAGTTTGCCTCGGGGTAGTCATTCTAACACAGAAGATGGGTGCTGGAGTTACTTTAAGGGTTATGTTTCGTGATGTTAAAGCTTAAGCTGCCTTGAAAATTCAGCATTTTTTCAATTCTACTTCTTACTTTAAATGTGTCCTTTGATGTTAAAAACAGAGGGTAAGGAATCTCTAAGCATTTGATGTTCCAAAATACGCATAACCATTTTTCTATGTGTAGCCACATCCATTTTTGGGGCCGAGATCCGCGCCATCTTAATTTAATATACGTATAGATAGTAACTGCTAAACTGCCTCGTTGGTCTAGTGGTTGTATTTTTGAATACATATCGAGGGTTAGACTCTCGGGTGCGGCAAAAAAAATGTTGTTGAGATTTTTCTAACAAAATGTTTCAATAGCGGCCCTAAGTCTGGAAGTTGACGGTGTAGGAACACACCCGTGTCTCGGAGAACACGTAAAACCATCGGTCCTGCGCCTGATCTCTCTCCGCGGGCGTCGATCTACCTTCCAATCGGATTATGACACTGAAATATTAGCACATACGAGTGTTCTATAATATCTCCTGCGTACCTGGCTGATCTCTGTTGAGATTGGCACGATGACCAATATCGGTCGGGGAGGCATCATATAGATAGTAACTGATGATAAAAGAACGTTTCTGCTGACCCCTTATGCCTATATTGCCTTGTATCAGTAAACCGATTATTTAGTGCGAGCATCGTTCTGACGTCAGCTATTTTACTCCCCTCATAGGGATCCATATTTAACATGTTTACCTGCATTAAATATGGATTTACTTTATTTATGTTCTGAGCGTAAACTAATTATAAGTTTTTGCTTAGACTTCGGCACTAGACTTGAATTCTTAAAAAAGCAAATGTTTTGTGATAATTGCACAACAACCTCTGCCCGCGCCCTCGCTCAGGTTAATTTACGGATTTGGATATCAAGAAAAGGTATATGTACTATCCATGAATCCAATAAAAAAATTACTATCGATAGCCGATCTATGAAATTTCATCAAAATCCTTTCATATCAAATTTTCAAATTTATAATATTAGTGGAATTACTGCGCATTACCAAATATCCCAGAAATTCCTGCAATGTGAATACGAGCACAAATTGATCACATTGACATATTACCATATTCCTTTTGTGTCCAGATAGCTTCAGAGAAATCGGTTTTCGATGAAAATTTCATACAAAAATTGGAACGTGTAAATCCCCGCTGCACCTGTGTTTAAATTCCTGCCGAATTTTAAAGAATTTGGATTTATTCCTCCTCGAAATTCAGATTACAATGAATTACATTGACGAACCCTTTGGCGCAGTGGATGTGGCGCTGAAGGGTGTGGGTTCGATTTCACGAGTAAAAAATTATGATGTGATGAACATTGTAATTTTCTACTGTTTGAGTGTTTTTCTATTTTCAGTATGTATGTATTTACAAAAAAAGAATGAGTATGTCTATCAGTTAACTAATTTTCATAGTACAAGCTCTGCTTAGTTTGGGGCTAGATGACGTTGTATTTACTTATTTCTTCATTATTTATGTATTTCTTAATATAACATTCAATTTATAACCGTGACTATGTGCTTAACCTTATTTAAACAACAAATACGACGTACAATCTCATCTCCCATATCGAATTTCTTTGTCCTTTTTATTTGTCTTGCCAGAACGATCCACGTCATCCATCAAGCGTTGGTCAATGCGTCTTTACAGTTTACGGGAGACATGGGTTCGAACCTACCTCACCAGAACAACCAAATAATGCCTTCGCAATCTATAACTATATTAGCTGTTCCATGCGGCTTCGCTTCCGTAGCATGTTATATAGCCTCTATCTTCCTCGATTAATTGTCTATCCAAAATAGTATGTATAAATAATCCAAAAGATTGTTGCAAATTGTGTCAGTTGTTTCTAGGATTATTATAATAAGTATATCTATTTCATCGTTCAAACAAACTAACTCTTCAGATTTATGTTATACTAGCTGTTACACGCAGCTTTGCTTCCGCGTAAAATAAAATTATAAAGCCTATAAGTATTCTTAATTTATGGTCTATCCAAAATAAAGAGTTTTTTACAAATCGGGATAGTCCCTTCGGGGATTATAATTAGTATATCTATTTCATCCATCCAAAACGTTCAAACTAACTCTTCAGATTTATGTTATACTAGCTGTTCCACGCGGCTTTGCTTTCGCGTAGAATAAAATTATATAACCTATAAGTATTCTCAATTTGTAGTTTATGAAAATCAAAAGATTTTTTACAAATCGAACTAGTAGTTCCTGACATTATTATAATTAATATATAGAGTTCATCCATTCAAATTGAAATTCAATTTAAATATGTCATTTACCACGTTATAACAATAAAATTAAAGGCCGTAAATTATGTATTCACGAATTTCCAAATGCGTTAAACGTTCCAACCGCTATTTCGTTATACTTAAAACAATGAGGGGTTGAAGCCGGAAACACCGACGGGCTGTTTGCAAAAAATATTCAATTTACATGAAGTGGTTTCGTATCGCTAAAAGGACGATAACGGTAAATAAATGAGCATGTGCTTTATATGCATTGAAAGGCTAAAACATGAATTTATCTTCACTTTACTTGTATTAGCGAAATAGTATGAACATTTTATAAATTGATACCATACTATAAATGTATTTTTAAAGAGAGTTTTCTTCACTTCCATCATTAAAATTATTGATTCATGTCTTTACATCTCTTTATAAGGCAAAGTATATAATAAATATTAACCCATTCTTAGTGTTTTTATTAAAGTTTGTAAATCATAAAGATGGTGATCTACAAGGTGATCTAACTTATTCATAGTTTATTGAATGAAAAAAGATTAATTTAACAGTTTCAAACAGCGTGTAACAGAAAAAATCTATTTAACATTTTAATTTCAATACAGTAATTCACTGCAATCAATATCTTTGACTCTTTCATCCTATTATTTTTTTCCGAAAAAACATTTTATGGGACTTTAGAGATATGTTTTTCACTTCTATCCTCCCCACATTCGCTAGCAAAGAAGTCGCTAGAAAGTACCCACGTGTACAACATCAATAAAACCTTAAAATAGTTGCTAAATCCTAGTGACGTCAGGATTGTGAATATTTATGACCATGAAGCCTTTTACCGTGGCGCGCAAAAAACGCTAAAATATCCACCTAGCCTACAAAGGGTCGGATCGATAACTTTTACTACGGATTGAATCAGGTGAAATATTAACATCGTTAAACCTTACGAAAAACGCTTTTACTAATGAGAAACTTAGTTACTTAAATTTTTAGGAACCGCAACATAACCAAATACCACCAATAATATCGTGTACGTGTAATATGTATGGACTTCTGGAAAAGTTTGTCAAATAAAAATTATTAATCTGATTTTTTTAATACCAAGGATTTTAGTTCGCATATTACCAGTTAACTGATGAAAAACATGCAACTGCAACTTCCTAAACCATAGCTACGATAAGGGAATCCAAATTTTATCTACTTAATCCATATTATAAATATTAAAGTACCATAAAATACGTTAAAGGAATCCAAATTGTATCCAATCCATAGTAATAAAATAAGGGCGAAATAACTCTTTTACCCCATTACGCTTTCACAGCCACTAAAAGGCTATTTTAAAAATTAAAATGAAGGGTAAGAGGCAGCGTAACTGAGAGGGTGTATGCGTTGCTCCCTTAAAGATCGCCTTGCCTCGGAACAAATTAGACTAGTATAAAAATCATGCGAAATTCGTATGGACAGCCATAGATAGTTACTTACCTTAAATAAACGTCTATCAATTTCATCATTTTTGTACACCTAATTTAAAATACACCACCTACAATGTTATTTTAATTAATCTTTCGTTTAATATTAGGATTGCCAGGGAGTGATATATGGCGTTATACGGAATTCATTTATAAAAATCTTTGTATTTTGTGTATAATAATTCTTTTTTTCTATGTTTTACTTTAATAGCATGAATGTCTGTTTGATGTCATGAAGGGATCCAAATGGAAGACCAGTGCAGTATATTGTATTTTTATTGTATCGAATAAAATTTCCTTTCTTCTTTCTTTCTTGAAATAGGGGGTATTACAACCTATCAATCATTCATTCATCAAAATAAACATTTTCGTAAATTAATAATTAAAAAGAAGAGTAGTGCTAATTTAGGAATTATTTTGCAGTGATTTTATTTATTTATTTGGGAAACCTTATTGACTCATGTTCACGACTCTACTACACTAAATTTTAAAGAGAAAATATTTGTGTTTTTAAATATATGTTTTCGTACAAAAACTGGTGGACCGATTTAAAAAATTCTTTCAATATTAGAAAGCTGAATCTTCACTCAATGACATACAGGTTATATAACACTTTACAACAGGAGTGAAGTCATGCTGATCAGCTAGTTATTTATATTCTCTTACGTGAACAAACAATTCTTCAATAAAACAAACTTGCTAGTTTCACCGTACTAAGTAAAGTACAGATAATAAAAAGAAGTAATAAAGCTAGATTTCGTAAATACTTCTAGCTGGAACCCTTAGTAAGCTAACAAAAAGACAAGTAATATAATCGAGTGAGTAATACGTGACCCGATAAGCTATCGAGTGAGAAAATACCTTGGTAACAGGATTAGGGCTATCAAACTATTTCTATTTCGTCAAGAGAAGAAATTGCCGACAATGTTTTGGGTCCTCAACGACGAACCGCTTATAGATGAATATTTTTTTGTTTTATAATTTGTTTTATCGAATCATGCCCTTAAATTGTTTTTGTAACTGAATTTCAATGAAAAATTAAAACAGATAAATACAGAACCTAATCCTATAACTTTTATACCTTTTCCCTTGTGCAAAACTAGATATACATTAATTTCATTGATTGATTTATTTTAAGCGGTCAGGAGAGACTCTTATACATGCTACGCTATGTAACGCATGCTAATCTTTGCATATATGCGGTTTGAATACGGATCTGCTTTTCTCTTACTTATGCCACCACTAAACTAGCAGAATAAATACTATTGACGATGATAGAACGATATAGGTAACCACTACTATGTCCCGCATTTATCTTCCGTTCTCATGATAATTCATGTATATAAGTTATCATATGTCCTTTCTCATGTTTCGAATAATGTCTGTATAAAATATCATCCAAATTGATTCAGTAGTATAGGCGTGAAGTAGAGACAGACATGCATAATTACAGAGTAACATTCGCATTTATAATAATAATAGTTTGGACTCTGGACAAGGATAAGTTATATAATTATCACAAACATAGTTCAAACAAATTATAAATTTAAAATAAGAAAAGATCTGTCTTATTAATTTTCTTAAGCTTTAACCATGATGTATGCGAGGTATAAAGTTAGAATAAAAAATAAGTAAGATTTATTCTTAAAGTAACCCTACTGGTTTAACCTCGACCCCAATCTGACCCAATTTCTTTTTAACGGCTACACCGATCGTTCCTTACACCTTATATGATCTGCTTATCAAAATTGTAAAACCAGTAATCGGTTGTGTAAAATATACTTTACTATAATAATTACTGGTAACATTGATTCTCAATAAATAACGTAGTCTACCTACACTGAATTATTTATGCTAAAACACTATGAAAAATTATAGACACAAATGTAAGTAATAAAAAATAACTAAATAGTAAATAGTCTTGTAATTTACAACAAAATAGTTTTATTTAAGAGAAACAATGAGAATAATACAATAAAAAATTATTTGACAAAAATAATACAGATTCGTACATGTATGGGCATTTGAATGAAATCTCTCCATAATATTAAATTTTATTTTTACCTCAAAATAGAAATACAAAGAGATACCACAACAATCGAGCTATAATAGCGTGAATTCAATTTCATCTTTATAATCCCACAATGCGTGATCCATTTTGCATTGCTAACTCGACAAAATAGCTTTTCCCTAATCGTCCTTGATATTAAATTAATTTCTCCCATAGTAGGCACGTGTTTTCCATATAACTCAATTTCTGTATACATGTATGTGTGTATAATAAGTAAGACTCTGACACAGGTAAGGATATTATGAAATACTATGAAAAGTGTGTGGTTTATTTTTCACTTTTATCAACCTCATTATGTGTTAAATATATCCAAGATTGAATTAGATAAAAAACTTCTGAATCCTATCTCTAATTTAATGACTCTTCTTAACAAATTATGAGACTACTAGCTGAGCTTTGCGTTTTTTTTTTGCTTTGCACCCGTTCCCGTGGGAATTTCGGGATAAAAATCTTATGTCCTAACTCAGGTTTCAAAGAATCTCTGTACAAAATTTTATTAAAGTCGGTCCAGTAGTTTCGAAACCTATTCAATTCAAACAAACTAACAAAAAATAAACATTAATTTCTTAAACTTTCTTTCCTCTTTATAAAATACCCTTGATTAGATTAACCTAAATTGTCATACATACTAAGTGCTACAGTTCTGAAACAAAGTTAACGTTCACTTAAACTAGATTTGAGACAGTCGGGAAGGGCGGGGCAGCATACGGGACAAAGGGCATCGTCCGACACAAGCCATTTGCTACGAGAGAATATTTTGCATAGCAGAGGTTCCTGCGTTGCTACATTCAAATTAAAAGTGGCTATCACTGGGGTACCTGTTTTTGTTCAAACTGCAAGTATGCTACTGAAGTCTAGCGAAATTATGCGTTTAAAAAGTTGTTGATACAATAAAGACATAATATAGGATAGGACCACAGTGGCACTTAACGCGTAGCCCACAGTACACTTCTGTAGCGCTGAGCTGTGCGATACGACAGTCCTTGTCGTAAACACATGTTTCTTCAGTGAAAAAATCCTAAAGCATGTTCATTATAAGCATCCGAGCTTGTGCGAACTATGAACAGTAAAAATAATTATGTAAACCGTCGATATCTTCTCTCTCTCAACATTAACATCTTCTCCTACGTGACTTATATCGTCTTTCTTTTATTTTTGGACGAGTAAATTGAATGAAAAATTAAGTAGACCTTACGGAACACACGGTTCGTATATAAATTGAAAACGGGAATTTAAATTCTGCACCCCGAAGCCTCGACTTACAGTCACGTGTCGTAACGTCAGATTGTCAGAATAAGAGCTTCCATATTACCCGTTGCGATACTATTATGTATTCTGTGCCGGTATTGGATACGGATCCGGTACCAGAAAATGTATAGATATGTACTGCCTTTGACATTGTCCGCTTCGATATTGGATATCCGCTGCTTGGCTGAAAATACGGACTTTCGGATAATATGAACTGAATTTTAAAGAAAGACATTCCGGTCAAAAATATAGCCGTGATAGATGATATTGAAAATTCCATGAGTATGGTCTTCATAATATTCAAACTCACTTATTAAGGTAAGGTGACTCTTTTTCAAAATCTCCAAAGTTGCAACTACATATAATATGCATTCTGAATTATTTACCCGACGACTAAACTATCAACATTAAACATACAAATTGATATTGTTAAAGGCGCTTATAATATTAAAAAAAACATTTTTAATAAAAATTGCCAAAACATAGTTCAAGACATCTATTTATTTCGAGAAAAGCTTCATAAAGATTTAAATTCCGTCTTTTAAAAAGTTTCTTTAGTTGTTCTCGAATTACGGCGCCACAGGGACAAAGACGGCGAACTTCAATAAACAACTCTTTACTCTAATTGAAAGAAAATCTTACCGACAGTTCATAAACTGACCTCGATATAAAGACCAATATTTATTCTTTAAAATAACTTTGTATTTAACGGAAAGAAAGAAAAGACATTTATATAAGAGAGAACATCAAGATTTACAAACATAAAGGTACGTAAAAACAAAACTTCTGTGATGGTGGGGATTGCGGTGTGTGCCAGAAAGGGATACCACTCAGGTTATTTGTTGAATGAAAGCCACAACACTGATTTTCAATGATTATGATTGACTTTTAAGTGTCAGGCGTGAATACATACTGAATACATTAAAATGAATTTTCATTTTATCATTTTAATTGTACATATATACAGGAAATTCAGTTATGTGATAGGAAGTATAGACACAAGTGTGATATACCGGATGTTTATCTACGCAGTCTTGAAAAATTAGGGGATATCAGATAAATACCCAGTATAAATATAATATAGATATAACATAGTTAACAACTGTCTAGTTGATAGGAAAAATATATTTTCTTACTTTTTACGTATAAACTGAATAAGGATTATTTTTTCCGGCAATTTAATGCTAACTGATGAATTACTCTACGAGGTTGTCGCAAACGCAACGCAAGTTGATGTATTTGTTTTCAGTATAAGTTGTTCATACCTATGTCAGGAGCTCGACACCGTAATTAAGGTTCGAAATCGTCTGAGGTTTAAAATCGTTTACTGTCACTGATAATATGCAAAACATCACACGATAAGTTATTACATCTAATAAGCAAGGCCAATGTTTCACAGTTTAATTGAAAATTTAATATCATGCACAGCTTGCCCGAATATTGGCTTTGCCGTTCACGCCAACCCCATATTTATGCTGAAACGTTTCAAAATTTCCACGTCTTTGTCGGAAACTGTATCGATCACTGATGATATTCATCATTTATTACTCAGTCCAACCATTCAGACGTAGAACATACGGAGCTTGTGTTAAAATTATTCTGCAGAATACAGTTCTGTTTGCTATAATTGTTCATGAAGGAATTCGATTGTGCTTTAAAGCCAAAATTATAAATAAAGTACTTGAATTGACGCCCACGAGGCATTGAATATGAATAAGGTACACTGTTGATGTGCTCTAGTGATATTATTATTGTGTTACATGATTTAAATAGACCATTTTGATTATTCGTGCCTCTTAAAAAAACTATACGTTTAACACAAATACTATAATACTTTAAATGATATACGGTCTCTGGATGGGTTTGAATATAAAATTTTACCAAAATAATCAAATTAAAAGTAATAAAAATACCCCTTAAAACAATACTTTATCACTTTTTAAAGGATTAAAAGTACAACCTTGCGTGCATTTCATAAACTTTCTTAAATGGAACACAGTAGGTACAAAGGAAAAGATAACTTAGATAGAGCACGTTCAATATGTCAACCCTAGCCTTGAAAATGAAGGGTTCTCATTAGAAAACCGACGACTATAAAGCAAATTAATTAGCAACAGCTTTTTCTAGACCTTTTTGACGTAGAAGATTAAAGTAACTTTGTAGCATCTATGCTTACAGTATAAGATACATTATTTTAAACGTTCCACGATATCTCTTTAATTTTCATTCATTGAATTTATGGCTATATAACATTTATTCTGTTAAAGGAAATAATTTCTTCTTCTTTAAAGCTACCAAGATTTTGTTGTTAATATAGAAAGTCTTACCAGCAATTGTTAAATGAAAAATATTCGTTATATTTTATTTTTGAAGCGTTAGCAGCAGGTGCGACTTTTAAAATTAAACTCTAGTTACTATAGTTCGACTCAAAGCGTTTCACAAAAATGTTTATATACTGAAAAATTCCGCTTTCAAACTTTTAAACGGATATGGATAATATCACATTTTTCATTAAGCGAACAACTATTCTAACGTAGCCTTATTCCGCTACAGAAGATTATCTTGAAAATGATATAATCATAATTTGTTACGGAAAGTCCTTTAATCCATTTAATTACTATGATTTGCAAAGTAATCAGCCGTTCATAACATTTTGACATTGGAAAATAATTAAAACATTATTAGATGATGCACACATTTCAGTAACAGTTCATGTCAATGTTTAAATCCAAACTTTAACAACAAGAGATTTCACTGAGCAAGAAACATCCATTTAAAAGAAACATGTTTTCAAGAATCAAGACTGAAAAATGAAAAGGTAAATATAAAGTTAAATACGATCGCTTTTAACCTACGTTAAACCTTTTTTAATTACATAGTACTAGTGTAGCAAAGCAAAAGCTGAATTCTGTTCAAAGACTGAAATCTTTGACGTAATTATCATAATATGGGGGTTGAAAATTTAATTATATTTAATGAACAAGCGCTCGGTGAGCTACAATCCATTGAACGTGAGATGGCATTTTCTCTTTTAATATTTTGGTTATAAATTTTTATTTAGGTCACTTGTCTCTAGGCGTTTTTTGTATCTACTTTAAGCGAACCTATGATGCTATTCGTCCAGTGTCCACATATCGTATGTGGAATAATACACATACACATATGTTGATATTCTTTGTATAGAATAATATGTATATAAAAATAATCATACACATACTCACATATGTTGTCTTTGTATAGAATGACACATAAGTGCGTCCACTGGTCCGCATCGTATGGATCGTATTTTCTATAAAAACAAAGAATCCGATGATATCGACCTATGGACGCCAAGCTTTAAGAACCAATATCAGAGGTAAGATGTTCAATAGGTTGCAAGAGCTCGCTTATATCATTTGTGACAGAACAATGTATTGTTATAATTCTCTCTGTCTCATAGAATATCGCGAGCAATACAATTCAATATATTTCTCATATTTTATTGGATCATGTGTCGTTCGTAGTATATAATAAAATGTAAACACACTTGACTCATAAAACATTTCAGCAGTAAATACAATAAATTTTAAAAACTATTTGCTACTTCATTCACATTATATTTTTCATTATAGTAATAGTAAACAGTTAACCTTTTCACTTAAGAAATGACGATGTGACACAACATAGGAGAAAATTTTCGCCTACTTGGTAGTTCGCCACAAAGGGCGTGGGTGGTAAACAATCGAACTGACCTCCTTAATTTATGCCTTGGAAGATCGAAATGATCATAAACCTCTGCTTTATGTCAAACCTATAACAAGCTTCATTGATTTTAGATAATAACCATAAAATTTAATTACTGGAAACTTTTGAATCGATTTACATAAAACACATTTAATAACCTTTTTATTACTAGTAGTAAGTATTCTTTACTTTAGCTGAGGAAAAAAGAATAAACCAAGAACTTAGAAGAATCTATCCGTTTCTGGCGATTTTCAGCTGTTTAATAAATCAAGCTGTTAGCAAAATTTCAAGCTTTTTTCAAACCTCCTAGAACTTTTACAGAAATAACAAATTTTCTTGAGGAAATTAAACATAAGTATAAGTTGTTAATTCGGCTGCAGTGTAGCGATATTAAACTAATATTTTACCTTTTACATAGCAAAGAAGCTAACGTGTAAAGGAACGACGAAATCCAAATTGAAACAAATGACATCCAGTAGTTTTGCGCCAACTCACATAAAGTTGAACGTGAAAAATCACCCTACTACAACTAATAGCAGCGAATGGACGAGATAAATAACATTTTCTGGTTGTTGGAAAACCAGAGACAGTGTTGCCAGCCCTAATATATTACATGCACAACTATTTTCAACGTAACGAAGGAAAAACAAAAGGACGACAGATTATTTTTTATTTTATAATACTAATTAAAATGATAAATGATAATTCTAACATGTTTTTCTATATATTACACTTTTGAATGCATTTGAATTATTTTGTAGATACAGTTTTTTTGGCTATACTCTAGAAAATAATATTTTTACCGTGTATAAACAGAAAATCATAGACGAAATATTGCACTGTTTCGATAATAATTAATAACTAAAAACAGTAAAAACAATGAAAAATAACATATTTCCTTTAAAAAGAATATCGAAGGTAACATCAACATGTCTTTCTACAATAATACAATGGTTTTCAATCAACCTTTTGCTCAATTCGTGAGGTTTGCAATATTATTGTAGAAAAAGTGCGTGGGTGTGTGTTTGGACCGTTTTCATAGAATTGGATCTATTGAGTGGGCGTTGTGAACAGACAGTCGGGTGATTTTATTATTGTCTTCATATTTTATAGTTAAATACATTTTTAATCAAAGGAGCTAATGAAGTTGTAGGTATTTGCTTGTCGGTGAGTGCGTAGGAACAAAACTTTATAATTTAAATTTAATCTCTTTATCTTAATCGCTTCTGGCAATAAAAGTTAATTTTCGACCGAAAATTCCTTTAGCCACATTATAGTAACAAACAATTAAACTGTAACCAATCACCTTTGTAATTTTTCATAACACCAATACATGGAACAGTATTAAAGTTAAGCAATGCATCCACACAAATTGGGTCAAACTCAAGAAGAAGTTACTACTCTAACAGAAAGTATTATAATGTGTATATGATGCCAAATACGACTTCGCACGGGTACAGCGAAATATAATAATGGTGAAATGTGAAATAAATAATGTTGATGGAAAACGAAAAATTTCGATAAATATGTATACAATAAAAAATTTTAAAACTATACGCCCTTATATAATATATCATTTATTATCATTCCTTTGGTTTTCCTTTATTTACATTTTATTTTATTTGTATTTTTTTTGATCCATTAAATCTATCACTTAACTCGTAATTTTTACTTACTCAGTCTCTACATATTACAAAATCCTAACTGAAATTGAAGCTTAAAAAAAGTTCTTGACAGGCAGGCGTAGAACGAAATGATCCCAATTAAGTGTTTGGTTTTTGTTCTTTGGAAGTTCAAGTTTTTCTTTTTAATTTTTTACATACGTCATAGAGCTTAGAGGTATAAATCAAATATACTTTCAGAAGAAACTTTTAATAATGCACTATATCTTACGTCAGCCACAGGATATCCGCATTCACAGTATCCTGAATTAATCGTGCTGACTTTTACTTGCTCAGGGGCCATAATCATTTGCCCTTTCCGAAATATCTTTAGCTTTACATCGCTTACACTGCGTGGGCGATACTGATGTATTAATTCATAATCAAAGGACTTCTAACTGCTTCTAAAATTAGACGATTATCTCTTAAATTTGAATATTATTTATATAATCTGTATTATAATAAACCTAAATAATTAAATCACTCATGATCGTCTTAGAAAGGAGTAAATAATTTTGAATTATTATTATAGATAATAATAAGTATAAGGAAGAAAACATCCGCTAGTAATGTTTCCCTTATTTTTAATTTTCAATTAATTCCTCTACTCTATAAATACAATAAATACAATATAATATTGTAGGCAATTAATCCAATTCCACTCATTAGAATCAGCTCAGAGCCGGACCTTAATGAAATACTTCAATCATTGCCGCCACGATGTCGGATATTTAGCTTGTTATGGGACAATCGTTACCACTCCGACCTTGTTTATCCCTGAGAGTTTATGGGATTGATCATATTATACGCCATAAGATAAAGTGTTTGGCCCGATGTCTACTGAGGTAGCATTTTCTTGGCATTAATGTGTGAGAATGTTGGCATATGTTTATGTAATATATTGTTCATAAATAAACATAACATTGATTATTATTTATTGAAATGATCATCTAGTCTATCATAATCAGGCTAGTCTGTTATGATATGGACTTATAACAATGGATTTATTTATTTTTTTTTGAAAAATAAATAATTTAAATGGAAAAGAAAACACAAACGCCCCACTTCAATTATATTTCAACCACCTTCATACACACTTGTATTAAAAATCATATCGAAATTCCAATTTAATATGAGCATTGTTACAAAGCAAACGTCATAAAATTCACGTCAACCAACCCATCGTACACGAGAGCCATCCGCAACGCCCTTTCAAATTGGTGATTGGAAATTTCATATCCATACGTCCGTGCTATTTTAATTAACCGATAGAATAATTTATTTCACTCGTATATTAATGGATATGTCAACATATAAAATCACAATTTTATATTTCGGAACGCATTGAACGAGGGATGAAATTATCTCTTTTACATAATTATACTGAATTGAATTTGTATAGAAAGGGGAGCGGAAAAGTAGGTTGTCTACTTTAATAGACGTGATAATATCATGAAAACCATTATTGATAAAAAGATTAACAGCAAGGAGGATGTTTTGGGCCAAGTCTCTTGAACCTAATAAGAGAAGACGGAGGGCCACATTATTTGTTCCAACAAGATTTGATCCTTTAATTTAGAACATAAAAAGATTATGGTATACCCAAAATATTAACGTTTATAACCTCATATTAACCAATCAGAGATTATAACTTTCAGTTAACATATCCGGAACGTATTTTACCCGCCAATGTTTGACCAAAACCAATATTATCGCACATAGCGCACATCATAAATTGTCTCTGATCGTAAATGTTGGTGAATTTAAGTTTACGAGGACGCGCCAGCCCACTGATTGATATTGGAAGATCGTCTTTACGTTTATGAGAATTCATGACCGATAGGTTAGGATCTCCTTGATAAATGTAATTTAATCGTAAAAATATCAAAGACGACTATAATATTTATATGATAACTAAATGTTTCGTGCGGCTTGGCTCCTGTATCATAATGTTATTTAGACTATGTCACTCAATGAAAATGATTGTTTTCTAATAGTGTAAGATTTTTAAAATCAGTCCAGTAGACGTGTCAGTCAAATATTCCTGGACATTTAACACAACGCCCTCTAGTTTCAAACTAAGCAAAGCTTGTACTATGGAAACTAGATAACTGATAGACATACTTAAACATACATTTTTTTGTAAATACATTCATACTTTAGATGAAATGTACACCCAGACAGTAGAAAATTATAATGTTCATCACATCATAATTTTCTGCTTGTGGGGATCGAACCCACACCCTCCGGCGCAATAGAACATTTCTGAACCACTGCGCCAATCGGGTCGTGAAAGTCAATATTCAATTGAATACGAACATGCATGATTTTTTTCCCATTTCAGACTCAATAAATATCTAGAAATTTTACGATCGGTTGGGGACGGATGCAAATCGACACAACGGGAATTTTATTGGGTTTTACTCACAGACACGACCTTGTACGTGAGCCTAGTGTTGGAAAAATTGGATTTTTGCTCGCGAGGGAAGCTATGACAATTATTTTTCAACACGTTTTTCCTTTTGTATTTTTATACTAGGTGAAATTTTGGGGATGGGAAAGTACTCTTAATATATAGATCGAAAACATTACTTTATTTTTGTAAGGAAAGGAAACTTCATTCAAAGATTTCCCTATATTGTTCATGAAATAAATCCATTATACAGTTCATGGGTACCCATATATTATGATTATTATTAAATAGATATAATTTTTAATTGAAAACAAACTTTAGTACAAACTATATTTACACAAGAGGTATAAAATGGCATGACTTGAAAAATAAGTACCATGTGGGAAAATATCCAAATGCAAGTTTATGAAAAACTTGAAGCAAATTAGTGACTTTTTAATTTATTTGCTTCATGGTTATATAATATTCAAACTCTCAAAACGTTATAATGGAATTATATCACAAAAATGTATAAAATAAAAATATATAAGAATTACACGTGCACGACCGTCTCGTCGCTGAAAGTGGAAACTCTTTTAATTTTTACAAAAGTTCTTCATCTCGCTTCATCAAGATTCTCACAATTTGCATTGAACTTACAAAACTCGCTTGCGCTCTGTAATTGAATTGTAAAAGAGAATTAAATTTGTAATATTGGATGAATATCTTATAACACGATTTTGTAATACTTTCTTCGTTACTCTTGTGTACTAAAGTCTGGGTACAAGCTACTAACAGAATTACACGGCTTCTCTTGCTTTTAATTCGGTAGTCTATAGATCACTAAAAAGTACATTCAAAGTTACTTTCACATTATCTTTACACGAAATTCCATCCAAATCCGTTCAATATTTGCAGCATAACTAATACACCAACATCCGAACATTCAAACCTTCACATTAATAACATTGCTACTAATATATTAAATCAATTCTATTAATTACTATTCATGGTTTTCCTTAATAACACTATATATGAGATACAGTAACTAAATTAAAATGTCTTTGAATACGTCATTTCATATAACATTAATTGTATTGTCTCATGTACATTTGCCATGCAAATTGATACCCACGCGACGCGGTCAATTACTAGTGAGTTTTAATTACTATTACAAATTGAAGTTACACCCCTGCAAAGCCATGTATATAATAATAATCTTTATTTAAAGCAACTTATAACAAACTTTTTTGAATTGTCATTTTTATATCTACCACAAATTTTAAAGATTGTTTCTACGTAGATGAACTGACAAACACCTTAAATCGTTACTATAATAGATTCGATGGAATTGCCGAAGTATCTCATTAGAAAGAAAGGTCCATAGCTTAAGGAATATGAACAAAGTCAACGGAATTTTACAAGTCCATAAAATTGTAGACCACGTGTTTGGTTTTCAATAATTCTAAATTATTCCATCCATCATGTCTTAAAAATGTATTGAAAAAAGAATCTTTACGAGTTTTTGCTAGTTTCTCATAATAAAGTCTGCTTTTTGAACCAGTGGTACAAAAAAAGTAAATACAATTAACTTTTGTATGAACTACCTCCAAAGAAGATTCGAAATGAAAAAAATTAAGTTTGAGTTATAATAGTTATTACAGGGTAAACGAGGTTTTATACTGTAAGTTGGAATAACCTTTCAAAGCGTCACAAATATCCATATCTATTAATACGCTATGACCTATTAAAGAGCCTGTCCCAAGCAGGTAAATGGGACAATGTGTGGAAAGTGATTAAGCACGCTACAGACTTTTATATTTTTAACTAACAACCCTTTGCGTTTTATTAACTTTTCAATGAGTTTTTACTGGCAACAACTCAACATTTAATTTGAATTGTGAGAACTGTAACCATTTCTAAAGTTAGAAAACTAAAACAAACAAGAATATGAAAAAAGAATGCATTCGTAATTTAAATTTGAATTCTGTTTTTTTAATTACCCTTTTCTCTTTATATTATAAAGTGGATTTTATATTTTTAATTTCATTAAAATTTTTACCGACTTGATATTGATTGTTATATTTTGGCTAAATTACACGAAATCTTTATAAATTGCAACTTTTTTTAGCAGTGGCCTTCGTCTGTGCAAGAGGTCAGGAGCCCCAGGATCTCCAACAAGGAACGTACGGTGTCCCTGAACGCGCGAAGCTGTAAGTAACGTGCCTCTACAAAGCACTACGAGTGCTACAACGGCACAAGCCCTGTCTTCATCTCCGCGTTGCTCTATCTCCCGTTCCCGATCGCGATCAATTGTAGCTTATGTGTCATTCTGATGTATATTACTGTAATGTGTTATTAAGTAATACAAGTGTACTGTAATGTTTTATCTCAATTCCGTCAGATTTTTTATGAGTGTTACAAACATCCATGATCATGTCATAAACGTTTGTATTAATGATATGTATTAGTACGATTCGAATTCAAATGAGCAAATGAATAGTAGTGCCATTAACCCAATCATTAAATTACAAGTAAATTTTTAAATGCTAATCGAATAATATTATGCAACTTGTTTTAAGCTAGAAGTTTCTTCGTTATTTTTAATAAAAAGTTAATTTTCCCGACTCACTCCGCACGAACGCCATTAGTCACGTCTTCGTTGTAATGTTCTACGTCTTGGAAACTACGTTTCATAGTAAAGGCGTACCACCGACAATTATTATCTTTTTCTTGCTTCAAAAAGAAAGCTTAGAATGGAACGCTTTGTAATTTAAAAGCATAGAGTTCAACTCTATATATTTTTATTCACTACATTTAATTTTGAACAGTATATCTATCTAAATATGTAACAGTAAACTCTTCAACAGTATTTTAACTAATAACAATTTATCAGTCATTAAATATACATGACACTAATTAGTACTTAGAAATCGATTAGCAGGACACAGCTGTGTTTCATACAACTATGAAGAAGTAGATACTAACAACAGATTCATGACACAACTAGCGTCCTCGCTTCACTTCTTATTCAAATCATAATACCTATAAGTAACACGAGTTTAAAGCATATATTTATTACAAAATTAAATCATTTTATTATTTTTTTAAATCGAGAAGAATTTTTTGTTTTCCTTCTTGCTAATCGAATAAAAACGAAACCAAATCAAATTATATTGAGTTAATCTTACTTAGGTACTCCTTTAGCGCTGAAACCACGAAGTGGGTCTTTTTTTTCTTACTTAATGCGAACCAATAACTATACATCGACCAATCAAAGAATCAACTTTATTAGGATAGTTTCATTTCATTTCATCAACTGAAAATGAGTACAACGTGCTAGTTTTAAGATATTTATTAGAGATGAAACGGATATCCGGTAACTATCCTGTATCCGGCCTTACATAAAATCTTATCATGGCTATATTTTATCCCTAACACTTTCCACAGCGTTCATACATTAAGATGTAGGGTGTTGGGATCATTTCAACTACATTACGCGACGCACCCCACATGTACCTGGAAGGTAACGCCAGCTACACTCGAGATCCTTGCATGAATTACCTCGCAAATTCACTAAATGTAACCTTCTACATGAATTTATAACGGTTAACTTAATATATCTGTGTTTAACCGGCTTTCAAAAGACTGGAAGAATGCAAAAGGTTCTCAATTAAAAATACACGTCATGTTAAAATTAATAAACAATATTGAGTGAAATACAAAACCTTACATCAGTAGAGCGTATGTTTCACTATTTTCCTGTACATATATTTTATTAAACACGTAATTATGGATAACAACAAAAAACTTTTCTAAAATGTTTGTCATAATTCACGATTGTCTTTCCTGTTTTCCTTTCACGTGCAAACAAACAAATGCCAACATAATTAAACTTTTGTTCCTTGACTCAGTTATCACATAAGGCTGAAGGAGTTGTTTAACGACATAATAAATGGTTTAGTCCTTCGAGCTGCCGCTGAACTGACCTTGCATAAAGATATTAATGTGCAATCGTCTCAAGACAGTAATGACGGAGGTTTCCCCTTGTCCTTAAGGGCGTGATAACTGATGCGTGTAATGTGCCCTTCCATCATGTATATGGTGAATATTTGTTAGTATTAATTAGCTTTTATTCTTGCTGAAACTATGATATTATTTAAAACATAAACAAACATGTAAGCAATAAGTTGAAAATAGTACCGACACGATGAATAAAACAGACAAACCATGACAAAGTTTTGTTTATTATTCTTTGAAATCTATTATAAAACGTTGGAGCTGCAGCTGTGAACGAAGCGAACTTAAATCAATTTTGTGAGCGCTCAAAGCTCATGTTTAAATTAGGATAAGAATGACCAACACTTAAGCTGAATAGCAACATTAAGAACCATTTTATACACTTTATCGACGTGCTGTTGCCATCGAGTAAACCAAGCGTGAACGATAAAACTTCGTACTCTTCCTTCTACAATATTTTTAAAAGGTAAATTCTGTCATGAACTTACAGCTTATGGTTATATTCTTTATCGTTATTCATATTAAGAACCAAAATATCTTGAGATTGGAGGAATTCCAAAGACGGGAAAATGAAACTGTTATGCGTATTTAAAGTTTATTGGTAGACCCATATCCCTAAATATTTTCAACAAATTTTACTAGGATTATAGATGCTTTACGATATTGTTTTTTTAATAAAATATTATTGCGAAAGTACCATTTTGGAAAGATATTACAAGAAACAAAATTTTGTTGGAAATACAAACTGAGAGATTAATACAGCATTTAGTTCGAGATTAATATAAGTGTGGAGTTGTTAGTTGAGCCATAGTCGTCGGTTGTTATCACACCGTCCTAATTATAAAGCAAAATCTCGTGAAACGTGAGATTCATTTACACATTTATCTTTACGACTATCCATTATCCTCCCATTTCATATGGACGGTTTACGACACGATCACGTGGATGCAAATTTTACTGCAACGTTATACGATAAAAGTGAGTTATGCCACGCTTGTTATCACATATTTGATACATTGTATTCCCATAACAATGATAAAACCATTTTCGTGCCAATCATGAAAAGGGTTATTTCAACTAGCTCACGTCCGTGATATTGTTTTATTTTAAATTAATTTTTATATCCGATGATAATATTGTCGGAGACATTTTGTAATTTCATGTTTTAACAAGTTTTGAATGTCATCTTTCTATGCAAATGTCAGTTGTCAGTTGTTAGCTGTCATCAAAGTCCTATAAAAGAGTAAGCGCGTTCAGTATCTGGGCAACTCTCTAAACCTCCTGCCCGATGAACAATTTGGCTTTAGAGCCTCTCACTCATGTGTCCACCAAGTGCACCGCCTAACGGAGCACATCCTTCAGGGCCTCAATAGAACGAG